>SDVV010037797.1:0-10799 GCA_016164225.1 Gammarus roeselii
TGTCCTATTGTTGGTTGTCAATACCGAAAACAATTCATTTGAAAATGGCCCATACTGCAATTACCGTCGGCGATGCCGTCAGCATATCCCCGATATGTATGCACAATGACGTCAAATGACTCGAATCGTATTGCTAGTTTTTATGCCACCCAGCAGCAGTCGGCAGTTAGGATAGCTAGTTACCATTATAATACTGATCAACACAGTATTCTTTCCTCAGCTAGTTTGCTAGTACTGAAAACAAAGTGAATTTCACCAAACTTGTAACAGTAGAGAGCACATTTACGGGCTTGCATAGATGGTGGCGCATGCATGCATGGAATGCGGAGAGGATAAATCTATGCAAGATGTCGGGTCAGTAGCGGAAATCATCCTCAAAGCTCGCTCACGGCAAGGAGGGAGCGGACAGGATTCATGTTGGATCCTCTGCTTCAAAGGGCGAATATATGTATGGATGTGAGGGTGTAAGGCTCTGCTTGCGTCGGCCACACTCCTGAGAGGGATAGATACAGGTGATGCGGTTGACAAGCAATGTTTCAATATGAAGTGCATATGATGTTATAGACTTCGGTTCACATCCTGTTTCAATGTTAATCCAACATCAATGATTTCCCATAAGGTGCGCAGTGTCTTTACGGATCCTTATTACATGAAACTATTGATTCTTATGTGCACTGTGTAGAAGGAAGTGTGCGTCATTATTTGTCCTTTAATTATCCGATAACATGAGATAATAAACATCTCCAAAAACCGGCATTTCCAGGATGGGTGTTGATAATTGATCCAAGACTCCTATTAATTGATAACATCCATTTAACTTCCTAAAATGATAGTGGGAATTTTTTTGTAGTCGCTGGTTGTGTGCATTATCCAGAAATAGACTTTTATTTCAGGTCCGACGAAAAATCATATATTACCCTGCACATACAACAAGATTTGTATATGTAGGAGCAAGCGTTGGGCCTACAAATGTTATTAGTTGCAATAACGTTAAATCCTTTCATTCACATAGCGCTGGCTATAGTTCCTGTCTAACTGGTGGTATTACCGTCAGAGCTGTTCGGGTGTGGGAACTCGTTCCCAGAGGGCGTAAGTGAAGCCCTCTCTCCGGATGATGTATGGCCGAGCCTCACGCTTTTTACTCCTCCTCACGAGTGCACAAACTTATAATGAGACCTTTACACTGAAAAAGGATGCATAACAAGTTTCTATTCTTCATGTAGGTATTGAGTCATTTGTTTAATACTGTGATGGTGAGGTAAAACAAAGCAGCCCTCGGTGCTCAAGCTCATCTTGAGTGTGAACCTAAAAATCACGAACATGAACGCAGCGCGTGAAGAGGTGATTGTTATTTATTCAACTTTTGATACCTCATTGAATATTATCCATCATGTATGATCTATCACCGTTTAATCAAAAAAAGGAGATCTAGGTCGAACTCGGTTGATTCCTGGCAGCTTATGCTTAATTATTCAACAAATCGAATTGCAGGCGAAAAAAACTGTTCAGACTTTTTCTAAGGCGATCCATCACATGAGGCTGTTGATAGGCCTCTTGATAGGCTGAGGAGCGTCGCTTGACCAGACGGATGGTCTATCAACCCCCGATGGGATGATGTTAAATAATTGAAGTCTCTCGCAACTCTAAATTCTATGTTTGCTGTTATAATCACGTTCTTATTTAAATAACTTGAACCAAATAGGAAAAGGATAACCTAAAATATGGATCGTATTCATACATTAGGTTTGGGAGCCATACTGTATAGTTCTAAGTTATTCACGATCGTTCCGTAACCAAAACCTCGAGAAGTTGTTCTGTTTTTCTGACATTTTTCTATTTTAGGATTTGTTTTACAAGGGCCCAGCAAAAGTTTATGTCCTCCCAAAGTCTATTTTTACCGGCAAGGATGACTGTGAAAGAAATCCTTTAGCGGGGCATATTTTCTGGTTCAATATTAGAAAAAAAGGAGTCTTAAATCAAAACAAAAATTAAAACTAATTCAATAGGCGTTCCCATGCTTTGCAAGATAATAGCAGCCATTCTTGCTCCTTCGAAACTGACCGAGAAGTGGGATTTTTTTAGCGCGACATATCACTTTCCGGACAGAGGATTTTCTAACTGGTCATGATGTATGTATGTGTAGACATACAGCTGTTTCCCTCTAATTAAGTGGGTGGCTAAGTTAGGCTGACACAGAGAGGGGAGGCGCCCAATCTTCCCATCACAAGACCGCCGAGTCCTCGCCAAGGCTCGAACTCACAACATGCAGCACCAGAGGCTAATACTGCAGTCGGATACGCTAACCACTCGGCCACGGCGGTCATGATATTGAACATTACATACCTTCTCTTTTGTGAGGCTTAGGAGCGAAAGTGCATGTTACGGTTATGCCGCAGGTCCCATTAGAAACGGGTCGGTTCAGTCAATAATTAGAAATACCAATTATTTATTTTTTAGAAAGCCTTGCGGTCCCCACAATATTTTTTTAGTTCCATTGAGTTGAAGTTAAATTAACTTTAAGGTAAGTTCTGAATAATTTTCGTGTATCTTCCACAAAATTTCGTTGAAGGGCTCCAAGAACCTAGTATTTGATCTTAAAATATAACAGGGAACTTTATATTCTTTGGGAAAGCGGTTCTGAATGACTTCAAGTTATTCCATGTTGTCCGTTGTTCAATGTGGCTCCAGATGACTATGTCGGCAACTCCAAAGCAATCGATTTTTCTCTGCTGTCAAAAACTGACGTTTGAAGCTTTGAACACCTGTGATAGTTCACTCATAGGTTCAACGTTCCTCGATTACAGCGCACACATTGACGGATCTCACTTAGCGTGCATCACCTGTTCAACATCCGTAACTAACACTCATGAAGCTACCCCACCATATCGAACACTGTAGCAGTCGACACGACCATCTAGAACATTTTAGCAGTCGACCCGACCATCTAGAACATTGTAGCAGTCGACCCGACCATCTAAAACATTGTATCAGTCGACCCGACCATCTAGAACATTGTATCAGTCGACCCGACCATCTAGAACATTGTAGCTGTCGACCCGACCATCTAGAACACTGTAGCTGTCGACCCGACCATCTAGAACATTGTATTAGTCGACCCGACCATCTAGAACATTGTATCAGTCGACCGGACCATCTAGAACATTGAAGCAGTCGACCTGACCATCTAGAACATTGTAGCAGTCGACCCAACCATCGAGAACATTGTAGCTGTCGACCCGACTATCTAGAACATTGTAGCTGTCGACTCAACCATCTAGAACATTGTAGCAGTCGACCCGACCATCTAAAACATTGTATTAGTCGACCCGACCATCTAGAACATTGAAGCAGTCGACCTGATCATCTAGAACATTGTAGCAGTCAACCCAACCATCGAGAACATTGTAGCTGTCGACCCGACTATCTAGAACATTATAGCTGTCGACTCAACCATCTAGAACATTGTATCAGTCGACCCGACCATCTAGAACATTGTAGCAGTCGACTCGACCATCTAGAACATTTGTAGCAATCGACACGACCATCTAGAACATTGTAGCAGTCGACCCGACCATCTAGAACATTATTATGTAGTAGTCGACCAGACCATCGAGAACATATGTTGCAGCCGATTTGCATAATTATGAGTTTGCTGGACACGGGGGTATCCAAGGGATAGGGAGACCATTTAAGGTAATATCAGTTACAATTTCTAATTATTTATTTATTTTTCCATGCACATGATGATCACTTGTTTGCTCAAAATCCGTCATGATTATTGACAATTGAAAGAAAAAACAAGTACCTTACGCAACATTGCAGTAATGGGCATGTACAAAAAAAATTCATGACTTATAATTTAACTTTGCAGAAAGTTTGCAGAGAAAATATAATTGCCCTCTGAGAACGGAAAACAAAGTTGAACGGTTGAATCTTCTTGTATGTTCGCCCTGTGTTCTTCAATCAAGGTTTTATGTAAAATATGAAGTATAGGAACAACGCCTATTGATGTTTGAAGAATTGAAACGAAGATCAAAGAGGCAATCAACGAGTTTCACGTCTCAACATTGACTGTGATGGGTCAATGAGGATAGGGGCGCAATGAGGAGAGGGGCGCTAGGACGAGAAGAACGCAATAAGCAGAAGGGCGCAACGAGGCGAGAGGCGCAACTATGTTTGGATGACAATTGTAAACACTTAAATGATGTTAAGAAAATCCCCTATTTAGTTCTCAAATTTGTGTGTATTTTTATTCTAAATGTGAAACACTTGGCGTTGTTGCATTTTGTAAGTGCTCTGACACGGCCTGGACATCTTGTGTGATTGATTGGAGTGTAAGGGGTGGCACAGTCTAAGTGGGAAATATGAGCTGTTCAACGAAAGGTTTTACTACAATTGGTGAAGTCTCAACGTCACAACCGCCATTGGCTGTCCTGGTTGCGTCATGACATGACTACACAGCTGGCCCACATTATGGATTACATCGCATTTCAATGTGAAAAATTTGATACTTGGCGCCTCTCAATCACACTGTTAGACGTGCACAGCTGATGTACTTTTAAAGTACTGGCGCTAAAGTTGAGGGTAGGGGCAAAAAAAAACATCAGTAGCGGTAACGGTATCACTAGAAAATAAAACTGGGGGAAGCGGTACCAGAACTTGCTGGCGGTACTTTATTATAAAAAACAGTTTAGCTGCGAAATAGAAAAATTAATTTCACGTCAGCTGGAGACGCCCATTTGCGCGCCCCTGCTGTTGCTGTTGCTGTTTTATGAGTGAAATAAATAATTTCTAGCATAGTGCACAGACTGCACCGTTTACATATGGCACGTGTACAAACTGCACCGTGTACATATGGCACAGTGTACAGACTGCACCGTGTACATATGGCACAGTGCACAGACGGCACCTTGTACAGATTGCAGCCGACGAGTTTTTTTCAAACATAAGGAAACGTTTTGTATCGATGGTTCCCTTACATTCTGTAGTATCTCTAAGCTGTCGACTGTTAAAGTGGGTAAACCTTGATAATTCAACTGCAACTAATGACATATCAGTAAATAGGACATATATATCTTGTTTCGCTTGGTGGTATTCCTAAAAATAAATTAATGCCATTACCAATTCTGAACCCTCTAAACTAAAATGATGATTATGAAAAGGAGTTTTGTTCCTTCTGAAACGGGGTTTGATTTCGAGTGAAAACTTTCCTTAGGTACTCTGCAGTTCTTACGTGAATATTTGTAAATAATCATATTTTATCAATGAAGAATGCGACAGGATCCCGGGTATGCTGGGTTCTGGCATCAAACAACAGCCCCATTAGTGGTGATGATCAACGAACTACACAACCAATTGTTCGTGGTGGCGAGATGGTAAGTAGAGGCCAGACAATTTTCATTTCAGAATACTTTCATCAAGATATTTGCGTCGAATAAAGGTTAAGATGATATAAAAGCCTCATTCTACAGAAAAATGAGTCATGATACTCCGGGCGTTCCTCTAATAAACTCACCGTCCAATTACAAGCCAGTACAGTTTCTTTGAAAAATCGTGACTCTCCAGGAACTTCAGGATCGGCCTCCATTAAGTACCACTATTGGTACTGACCAAGAAAGTAATTTCGGCAGCGGTGCCTGCACTAAGACACCGCCGGTATGTGAATATGCAGTACTGCCCCTCTAGGTCATCTAGGCTCTAACCGTACAGGCTTGCTATCACAGCTGAGTATACCATTGAATATGCATCGAATCTGAATTTGTAGATGCACTTCCCGCACACTTATGACTCATCTAACATTGTGTCTATGTCAAGACTCACTTCCCTCCAATATTTAGGACACTGACTTTTCTGCACTTGTTCATTGTAAGGTCATCAGGGCACAAACAGCGCATAGCTTTTTGTCTGAGTGGCGCTACACTCTCACGAATATAAACCCCACGGAACAATAACACTGGGGCTGCCGTGGCCGAGTGGCCGTGGCCGAGTGGTTAGCGCGTCCGACTACAGTGTCAGCATCTGGTGCTGCGTGTCGCGAGTTCGAGCCTCTGCATGGACACGGCGGTCTTGTGGCGGGCAGATTGGGTGCCTCTCCCCTCTGTGTCAGCCTAACTTAGCCACCCTCCTAATTAGGGGTAAACGGCTGTATGTCTATACATACATACACTATCACTACGTAGTGTAAGTGTACCTTGATGAATCCTTCTTCCCGGGAGCTGAAATGGTGAACAAGGTAATGCTTTGTGACATTACGCTGTCTGGCACCGAGTATTATGGTACCAGAGCCCTGTTTCCATCATTGTTTGGAAGTGAGCCTCAATCGCAGCTCGCCACGCAGCTTGATAATCATCCGATCAGGTACAATAGGGCTCCAGAGTTGGGGTCAGGGATTCCGTGTGGGGCCGTGGCTGCCGTGTGGGTGCCAGGGTTCGAGCGTGAGTGCCTGATCTCCCATGGGGGGTCAGGGTTTTCGTGACGGGGCCGGGGTTGCAGTGTGGTGCCAGGATTTTCGTGGGAGGGCCAGGACGAAAATCTCATGTCCGGGCGAGTGTTCCCGTGTTAATGCTAGGGTTTTTGTGTGGGGGCCAGGGCTCCCGTGTGCAAACTAGGGCTCCCGCGTTGTCTGCTGGAGCTCCCGTGTGAGGGCTAGGCTCCGTAGTGAGGGCCAGGGCTCCCGTGTGGAAACTAGGGCTCCCGCGTTGTGTGCTAGAGCTCCCGTGTGAGGGCTAGGCTCCGTTGTGAGGGTCATGGCTCCCGTGTGGAAAGTAGGGCTCCCTCGTTGTGGGCTAGGTCTCCCGTGTGAGGGCTAGGCTCCGTTGTGAGGGTCAGGGCTTCCGTGTGGCGGACAAGGTTTTCGTGTGCTTACAAGAGGTTAGAAGAGTTAGCAGACAACAACAGGTCTTTTGGTACGAACTAGGCTACTATTGTGATAGAAGGAGATTTGTTTGAAGCAGAATGTCTAACAAAGTATCATGTATACGTGCAGCTTTTGTAGTAAAGGATCATTGAAGGGAAAAGTTGTAGTAGGAAATAGCATTGCTCGATGAAACTCTCCTATTGTGAAATCCACCGACCCACGATATTGAAATGAGGTAGTCTCAGTTTCCTTTCTCGTTTAACCAATTTTGTTCGGTGTCAATTCTGGACACCGTTTTGCAAACGAGCATGTGCCAGTGCAGGGCAACATTTTAACCACACTATTGCCAATGCGTACGATTCTTATAACACGGGTCACATCCTATGGCTAATTAGCAGTAATTCTGGTAGAAATAGTCGAACGCTAGAATGCTTCTATTTATATAACTTATCTTGTTATCTTGGATTTTAGTTTGATTCTTCGACAGCTCTTTAAGCGAAGAATTGGCGAATTATGTCGAATGTAAAGCGTTTACCGTCGATTTTGTAAACATTATTCCTGACCACTCGGATTGTATCTATAGAGTGAAAAGGTTCGTTCGGTCGACGTTTTCCTAACCCTTTATAATCTTCCACACTTCGATCATGTCACTTCTAAGTCGATGGTTCTCTCGCGAATATTAGTTGATATTGCAAAGCCTGTCTTCGAACAATTAATTGCGTGGCGATCCTACAATTTTATAACTTTCTTTATAATTACTAACGTCATTTCTATGTTATGAGGACCAGAAGTGAACTGAGTAATCAAGATTAGATTTAACGAATGCTTTGTACAACTTAAGAATACTCGATCTGTTCCTGTTTAAGATAGTCCGGCATATTATACTTAACATTATATTTGCTTTTGGAACGCGTAGTTACATTGCTTTGAACATTTTAAATCCGTTCTAATGTTGACACCTGGATCTCTTTCTTCGGTGATGGGAGGTAGTTTCCAACTGGACATGAAATATTCGAGATGGGGGATGAGCTAATTCATGGGCATAACAGAACATTTGTTGGCATTGCATTTCATTTGCCACTTTCCTGGCCAATCGACAATTTCATTCAAGTCTAACTCGAAATGCTGAAACTCAAATTTGGTTAACGTCTTTCCTCCGATCCTTATGGGGCCTGGGCTCCTGTTTGAGGACCAGGGGGTCCCGTGTGGGGGTTAGGGTTCGCGTGGGGGGCTAGGGCTCCGTGTGGGGGCTAGGGCTCCCGTATGGGAGCCTGGGCTCCCGTGTGGGAATAGGGCTCCCGGGTTGGGACTGGGCTCCCGTGTTGGGGCCAGGGCGCTTGTTTGAGGGCCAGAGTTCCCTTGTGGGGGCCGGGGCTGCTGTATTGGAACCAGGGCTCTCGTGCAAAGGCCAGGGCCCTCGTGTGGTGGCCAGGGCTCTCGTGTGGGAGCCAAAGTTCCCGTATGAAGTAAGGACTGCCGTGTGGGGAACAGGACTCTTGTGTGAGAGCTAGAGCCTGGGATCCCGTATGGAGGCCAGGGCTTCCGTATTAAGGCAGGGTTTTTGTGTGCCTGCCAGAGGTAATGTGTGTGGGAGCAGGGCTCCTGGGCATAAGCCAGGGCTTCGTTTTGGGGGCTCCCGTGCGCGGGCATCCATGTGGGGGTCCCCGTGCGAGGGTTGACGTGTAGTGACTCCCGTGTTGAAGCTCCGTGTTGGGGCCTCCGCGTGGAAGCCCCCGGGGAGAAGCTCCCTTGCGCGGGGAACCGTGTGAGGGCTCCTGTGTAGGGCTCCCGTGTAGAGGCTTCTATGTGGGGGCTCCTTACGGGGAGGCTCCAATGGGGGGCTCAGTGTGTGGGTTGACGTGTGGGGCTCGCGTGAGGGGGCTCGCGAGGAGCGCGGGAGCCACCCATGTATGATTCTCTTTTGGAAAATCGGTGTTCGCGTGTGTGAAGCTTGCGTGTGTGGCACCATCATGAACATATCAATTGTTCGTGTTCGATCCGAAGCAATATCAATCATTGATTTAATGGTGCACCTGATAATGACTTAATTAACATTCAATTACGTCATTTTCCAGCACTTGTGTTATTACGAGGGACAACTATGCCGCTGTGGTTCTTACTGCATGTGAGCGCCGTTTTATGGCTTTTCTGCCTCCTCTTACGTCCTCCTGGGCATCAATTGCCCGAGTGTGACGAAAGGGCGCGCGTTTATCTCATGTTAGCAAATGACCGCCTGGGGAGGAGATAAAGGCCTTTGGTGTTGGTCAAGAGATGTGATGCTGAGCTTCTTCTCGAGAAAACGTGATGGATTAGAGCCATGATTAAAATAATCAGCCGGACCACCTGGAGGACTGTTATCAAGGTATACGGTCGTTGCCGGAACGTGTTCGGCGGCCTACGAGTCTTGTCTGGTGCTTGAGGTCCTCTTCCCTGGGCTTCCTTATAAGTCAAAGAAGGGAACAGAAAAAAATATTATCAATAATAATAATAATAAAAAGAATTATAATAAAGATAATAATAATAATAAAAACAATAATAATAATAATAATAACAATATAATTAATAAAAATAAAAATATTTTTATTATTAAAACAATGATAATGATGATGGAAATAATAACAATGTTTGTCAAACAACTTCTACAAGGTCATTGATGCAAATTTTATAGACCTCATGTAAGCTTTCGATTGAGTTAAACACGGAATTTTGTGGGCGAAATTACGGCATTACGGACATAGTTCTGGTAACAGGAATTTGATAAAAAGTTATCTTCTTGATAGCAGACCAACGGTGAGTTGGAATAAACAGTCGCCTTCTTTCAGTACGTTTAATATGGGAGTGCCGCAAGGGTCGATCTTTACACATTTTCTCTTCCGTATCTACATTTATGCCTTTTAAGCATAAGCGACAGGTTGTCATATGTCTTTTGTGCAGATGATACTGCAGTATTATCTATTCTTCATTTCAATCTGGTTCACTTCTGATTAGTTGCCAGTAAATGTCCTAACACGCTGGTCGAATTAAAAACTCAACCTACTGCAACTGCAGCATAAATTTACTTTCTCGGTGTAATAGTATAGACGAGTCTTAACTGGAAAGATCACGTTTCTCTAGCGGCCGGAAAATGATCCGAATCGGGTCGAAAATCATAAATTATCCGAATCGTTGACAATTTCTCCTCAACAAAAAAAAAAAATTGTCTAAGAGCTTCCGCGACATGAATTAGAACAGCTCACACTGACGAAGACTTCCTACATAATGCTTGTGCCGTGCGATATTTTTGTAATTTTTACACCTGTCATGTTTTAAATCCTTAAAACCAGCAAAAAATTGTACTGTATACAACTTAATTCATCCCGTCATGGCTTACTGTATAAACGTAGGCTTCTACATATAGCGCTAACTTATGACCTATCAGTTCTAGTCAAAAGCGTGTCAAAAACGTGCTTTTTTTTGGTCAACGGAATATTCTCCCTCTGTGTCACATCATGAACCTTTACATTGATTCGATTCATTTACCTTACGTTGATAACGATTATCTTGTAGGAAATACTCCTACCCATAACCTTTTTAACGAAATGTAATTTCAAATTCCTAGTGTCTAACGAACATATTTCCAACTCCTTTTAGAATAGAGCTGCCACAACTTGGAATTCGATGACTTCAGGGAAGAGAAACGACATTATTATCTACAAACGAAAACTGAAATGAAACCTGTTTGAGATCCTACACACTGTCGTTATTGATCAGTAACTTCCTTTTCACAATTTACCGCTTCAGGAACATTTTCGTTAGGAACAGTTTCTTTACAACGAGCTTTCCTTCCTGTTTCATATTCAATGTTTCATGTGGAAACCTGTTTCAATTATCAGCGCATAGAAATGTTTTCATCGGGCGCATGTGTAACCTGTTATGTCATCTATATAAATATAGATATGCATAT
>SDVV010037798.1:0-10799 GCA_016164225.1 Gammarus roeselii
CTCTATTTCATACCCTTGACTTCAGTAGTTGGGTCAAGAGTATGAAATACCCTTGACCCAACTACTGTGCTCCACCGCTACAATATAATGGATTTGGATGGCCTAACATGACACAAGGTAGATATATCAGTAGCGTCGTCATAAATGGTCCAAAAGATCCAATCAACCAATAGCAGAAAATGCAAAATGAGCTCCATAACAGGCAGAGGTAGAGAGTGCCACTAATAGTCTATTGGAAAAGTAGCTCCACTTTGGTCCTCTAAAAAATATAAAAACAGAAGTGGGTGAGCTGAGTATGGGATAAATTGAGTTTATTGGCTATGCCACATGAATAGTGAAATACTAAAGAAAAAAATCATTAATGAAATTTGAAATAAAGCTAGCTACCTAACAAACATTTCAATAGGATAATTTTGCCAGTGAAGCAACTAATTAGCTACCTAGCTATATGGGTTGATATTTCATGATTACAAATTGTGAATTGAATAAATGCACAGCAGGAGAGATTTTTTTTTAATATTGATACCATAAAGGTGACTACACCATCAAATAACTACATGTAAGGGTTTAAAAACCACAATTTAATTTATTGCTACCATCAAATGACTACATGGATGGGTTCAAAATCAACAATTTAATCTGCATTGCCAGATAAAAAAGACCCAACTGTATGACTAAACACTTCAGTGGAATCTGTAATCCTTTGGCTAGTTTTCAAGTTGACCCCCAATTTAGCCAGAGCAACTACCAGAGCTTAAGCAGGGAAATGACATTACAAGAGGCCTATTAGACAGATAGCAGTCCCTGTGCCTGATAGTTGCTGTGGTAGGTAGCACTTGTGGACCTTACCGAGTGGGTGAGCTGCAGTTGGGCAAGCTGTTTCCGGTCGCCAACGTGTCGGTACGGGCGCAGCGCTGCTGACACGAACCTTGTCATGTGGTCAGCTAGCAGTGGGCCAGTGTAGGAGAGGGCACGATTTTCCCTCAGTATTGTTCCCGAGCCTGTAAAAGAAGAGATACACAAGTAAAAAAAAAAAACTTCAATATATTATGAGTCAACACCAGAAAAGCCGCTGGATTCAGTAGAACAAGTAGTGAAATGTAGAAAAGTGACTTGCCAAACAGAACAATGAACGGTTTAAGAAGAGAACCAGCTAACAGTTTATTCCTTTACCTAGTTAGTAAGCTAGTTACCTAGCTCATATCAGATACATACTCAATAACAAGCAAGTTAAAATAGCATGATGGTAATATTACATAGCCTGTGTAAATAACTAAATGCTTAGAAGAACATAGCTGGCATTTAACACAAGTCTATTTATTCAATTGATTCTATAAACAATTTTGTACACAAGTATCTAAACAGAAACTCTAGTTCATCAGAATATCTAGCTAGCTAACAAACAAGACAATATTTTCAACTACCAGTACTAGCTATTGAAATGACAAGTCAGTATTTTCACTTAAATAGCAACCCACCTTTTGAAACTGCAGTGTTGACATGCAGGACCAATGCTGGGAAACTGCCAACTTTATGATTGAAACGACATGAACTGTCTGGCTGCCAGCAATTGATTGCTGCAAATAGCACCTGAAGAGCCAACATGTTAGAATACAAACAGGATTAGAGCAATTCTCGACTACAGTAGTTTAATATTTAGATACAATAGTGAAACATAGCATAGATGACTTGCAAATTCCATAAGTGCAGATGGATCACTCAAAAATCAAAAATCTTTAGCAAAATATCCAACTTATATAGCTACAGATATTTTTGGTGACCCAAAAGTTTGTTAAATGGAGAAAGATACAATATTTTAGTAATTTTTTTACATATTTTAGTAGAACATGAACAGATTTGCAGGTAAACATTCACTAAATGCATGAACATTAGTCCAAATAAGTGAAGAAAAATTCAATGAGTAGATTAGATTAGAGTGACAAGGCTTTCTAGCACGCTGGAGTCATCATCCTTCTGACGCCAAATTTCAAACCAGCAAACAGTGCTGCATCAAGTTAGTCTTTGATTTTCTTTGTTTTCAATGTTCAAGTTAAGGTTTACTACTGCGCAGTCTAAGTTCTTTACGCGGCGAACATCTATGGTATGTACGGGTGCCACAGGAGGTACAGGAACTACTAAAGTGCTGAGGCCATATGGTCCCAAGCACTTCCCAGATGGCAGTAAGGAGAAATAACACACTTCCTACTCTGCTTCAGAGCCCCAAGGATCCGCAGTGATCCTTAAGGTGCGGGCTACGCGCTCCAACACCTGCTGAGGGGGAAGAAGGAGAAGAGACAGAAAATGGGGATCCCATGCATGAGATCTACACTAGGTGTAGGGAATTTCACGCATGAGAACAGCAAAAATGGAAAGAAGAAGAAGGAATAGTTGTAGAAAGAGGTTGCATGAAAGAAAGAGCGCAACTTGGCTGTTATTTGACTCCCGAAAGGAGAATAGTTAGAACCAGTGTGTGAATGTTTGTGTCTGTGTGTGCATGCATGTGTATGTGTGTGTTAGCGTGCAGCAACTATCAGGAGAGTTGTTAAGAAGGAGTCTGAGACAAGTTTAAGGTAATTTGAACTGAACATAAGATGCAAATGAGGTAAATAAAAAGTCAAGCAAATCAGGATTGAGGAGAAAAGGAGAGATAGTAAAGGGTGAAGAAGAGGGGAGTCTGAAGGGAAATCAAGGGTGTTCACACCCCTGGTTGGGCAGTGACTCCGTGCAGCCCGTGAACCCAACAGATGCTTAGGGGAGGAATTCAATGAGTATGCCCTTGCCTAAGTTCTGGTAGACAGTCCAAAGACCTTCAGAGCAGCAACTGATCAACAAGCTTAGCTGCAAGCATTGACCTCCAAGACTGATCAACACAGAAGTCCAGATGGTTGAGGTCAGGGCTCAATAGAGGTCACGCTTTCTTGGAAAAATAATTTGTGCCTTTGTTCAGGAACCAGTTAGGAGTCTTGTTGGATGTGGTAAAATAGGAAGGCCCATTGCCAACATTTCTTGGCCAACATTCTTCATCCCCGGTTTTCCTTCTTATGAGACAAACATAAGCAGAGTATTTCCAGTTGACAACACTACAGCTAGACAATCACAGATGCAGGTTTTCAGTGAGGGAGAACATTATAGATATCTTTTCAATTGGACAGAGTTGTATGCTAATTTTTTTTTTATCGGTGGTTATGGAGTTATTAGACAATGAAAAAATATCAGTGAAAATCCCATTGTCCAAGCTTTGAGCTGGGAGTCACAAGATTTGCCAAATTTCAAGCAAGCAAAACAGTCTCAGTTTTTTTTCTGACTGCCTGACTTACCAATTTTCTATAAACTTCATGCTTGGCAGCCATTTTTTTCATATAAAATGCCACAAAGTTATTAAATACACCTCATGAATGTGTAACTTTTTTGAGCCTGAGAGTTATAGGTAACTGACAGGCCAATATACTTGACCATGGACACAGCAAGTCTCAATAAATTACTTGATGGTGCAATAGACAAGCTTTGCTTATTTTGGGCAAGTCCAGAAGATCCAAAAATTTAGTAGAAGGTGTCCCATCCTGATGCAACTCCATAGCACAAAGTTTGAGCTCCACCTCAATTCAAGCAATAACTGCCAATTTTAGTCAAATCAGAATATGTAAAATCAAACAAAATATAGTTATCTTGATCAATATACAGAAATAAAAATAATTATTCATTTTCTATCACCTTTGGACACAGAAAAAAAATGCAACAGAGCTTTTGGGTCACCCTGTAGCAATGAAGTAGCTAGCTGGCTATATAATTGATAGTGATATAATTGGACTTTTAAAATTATTTGAAGCAACAACTCATCACAAATAGTTTAGTAACCGACTGTGTCACATTGATTATACATAATGTAGCATATTATTAGATGATAGTCTACAATATAAAGCAAAGTTCCATAAAATTTGAATCTTCAATAAAAGTTGTCATAACTGTTGCTTAGCTATATAGAATTGTAGGATTCTTTTGATCCCCACAGAGTAGGCAGATGTCCTGGTAATTTTTAGCATTAAACTGAAAAAAAATAACATACTTGGTTAATAAAACAATGATAATGAATTATATGAATGTTTAGGCCTACAGGAAAGATGACAGCATCTACCTAGCTATTCTCTGACTACTACAATACACAATTGGTAGCTATATATATATTAGTGCTACAAAATTTCAGTTTTACAGCAAACAAGAAGAATCAAGAGGGTGCAGTCAGAATCAAGAGAACTTGATTTTTTTTTTGACACAGCAGAAGGATCATGTTTTCCAGAACTGCTAGCTAGTTGTAAAACATGAACATGGTTTGATATATGAGGTAGAAAAATACTTGAATTGGCAAGTTGTGTTGTGTTTAGACATTACAACTGGTTTCCCAAGGATGGTTCAAGATAAACCATCTAAGAGAATCCTTTACAATGGAGTATATACCCTTTAAAAATATTGGGCATACAAACAAAATTGCTGATTCTTGGAAAATTGATGTTAAAGGAAAAAAAACATTCACATTTTATTGAAGCATTCGAATTTGTAGAAAAAAAAGCTTTCAGAACATTGTCATTTCATTACACTACAATAAGAGAGCTGTTTCATGGTTTGTTCTAGCAAAGACAGCTTCAAAACTATAGGAGCAGAGATGAATAAAAACAATCACATTTTGTTTTCTTCTATAACTCACTTCAAAAATTTAAAATTCTAATTTCAGAAGAAAACTCACCACTTTATCATACTACTGCATGAGAGTTTCTAGATGATGAATTGTATTTCATGATAACCTAAACACTACAAGAGAGAATGCTTATTAAAGATTTTATGACTGCATGAACATCATTAGAGGAATTTCAATGTTTTATTGCAGATTTTCCAAATATTGATGTGGCTATTGTAGTATGCCTCAATAACTTTCCAATGATGAATTGCATGTTATATTTGCTTCAAAACTGCATGCGGAAAACAGATTTTAAAAAAGCAACACTAATTTGGAGAATTCAATTGGAAAAATATTGAACATTTCATTTTAAAAACCCTGCATTGTATTGATGAAGCTCGCTACTGTATAACCAACGAAAGAGGGAAACCCTACAGTAACAAAAAAGTTGAGGGCAGAACAAGCAAAAACAGGTTAGGACAGGGAGGAAAACTGGACAGGACTTGAATACCAGCAATAGCACAGTGCTACAGAATGTAAGGAAATGAGGCACTGAAGAGATAAGAATCGGAGGGAATATGAAAGAAAATAAAGCGGCAAATATGGGAAGCAAATCCTTGATGAGAAATGTAGTGAACTGTCTATGAAAATTTGACAAATAATGATTACCGCCAGTTGGCGACTAACCTGATCCTGCAGCAGTCGTGCTGTTGCAATAAATTGGGCCCTCGCCTGCTGACTATCTCGGTCCCAGGGGGCATAGTACATGACAAAGGCCAAGTCTGAGTAGTGCAGTCTCTCTGCAAGCTGCTGCAAGTCGCCACTGTAGTAGTCCTTTACCAGAGATTGTGCATGGAAGAACCGTTGAGGCACCACCCGGTGAGAGGGCTCGGGAAAACTGGAAATATTATTTGGGATGTAAAAAATAAGCAAAACAGAATTAAATATACATCAACTTCAAACTATTTGAAAACTAAATTCTTATATTGTAAATTTAAAACTGGATTAGCTAGTTATATATGAGGTAGCTAGTTATATAAGAGGTAGAACATAATGTGTTGCAAGCATCTAGCATAGTCTAAATTCATTTGTGTGGAATAGCTTGCCTGCTGGGATTGCTAGTATTGCTTAACCCTGGCTCCTCCTGTGGTGGGGGAGCTACAGCCAGCACACAGTTCAAAAGTTAGGATAGACTCATGTGCTTATCGGAAATATTATGACCAGAGCAGGACCCTATATTAGTCCTACATTTTTGAGGCAGTTGATGCAGTATTGCAAGAGTCTCACAGAGCATGTATGCAACAACACCTCTCCCACAACTTGATATTATGCATTATGACTGAGCCTGCCAGGTGCAATGGTTGGGCAAAACATCTGTGCTCTACCGTAACAAGCAAACACCAGCACCGTAGGTAGATATCTCAAGGTATGATCCCCAGACCACAGCCAGGACAGATGAGATCTGTCTCCATTGGAAAACCCAACTCTTTGACGTCCATCTCAGATGAGTGATTATGTTGGACCTTGTTGACAAAAGACACCTAGTGAGCGAGCTGTAAAGTGTGTGGGTATTTGTTTGTGAATAAATGTGTTATCAGTAGGATAGGGAATGAGTGTTTTAGGAGCCAAAATGTCTGCCAGTGTGTTATGATTTGGTGTTCTTGACATTGGTTCACTAGCTATATGGTGGCAGGGATAGGCTGGGACATCAATTTTATCAAAGAATTGTGTCCCTTTCAAATCAAGATAAAGCTTCAGAATGAGGACCTTGGTTATTTCATGCAGATAATGAATGAGTGTGGTCAGTGTACAGCCTGTTGCAATGCATAAGGCCTTCTGCTGTTTTTTTGTAGGGAGTTGATGTGTGTGGACGCTTGGTCAGAGGACCAGGCAGTGTTTGAGTACAAAGTGATGTGTGTGATGAATTGTTTGTCTAGCGTTGTATTTGATTCCTCCTCGGTGTGCCCGTAGGTAGTGGAATGTGCTCAGTTCATGTTCAATCTAGGTTTGGCTCAAGTGCTCATGATATTTGTATAAGGTTTAATTCAATTGCTGTGTCACAAGTTACTCCAAGGATTGTGGTAGTGAGACTGTGGGGTAAATGAGTGTTGTTAAGTGTGGATGGCACACTCAACAACACTATCTGCAGTTAATAATGTGAGGGATGACTAGCTTGCTGACACATTCATTCTGTTATCCAGCTGTCAGACTTTGAGAGAATTCAGGCATTGTCAAAGTGATACTGCAGTCTTGAATTTGAGGTGTTGCAAAATGATTGTAAGGTCATCAATGTATGAGCTGATGTAGCCAAGTGGTGAGTCGTGTTGCTGTGGGCAGGTTGTGCATGAAGGTATTTAAAAAAGTGAATGCCAGAAAACAGAACCTAGGGAGACACCCTTGGGGAAATGGTTTGTCAGTGATAGCTTGTTGTTGTAGATTGTGTGAGCACATATGCCTGAGAGGATGTTAGCAAGCCAATTCTTGTAGCTGGTCAAGATGGATGTGCCAAGTATTTTATTCAAAAGGTTGTGTCATGGTACCGTATTGAAGGTCATAATAATGTTAATGATGCATGCCAGAGTGTGTGTGTGTTGGGCAGGATTCATTTTGTTCTAGTAACCAAAGAATAATCATTATATATTTAAACCACATGAGTTACAGTAGATAGTATAACAGTATGTTTTAAACTGCTGCAGCCTAATATATGCAGTGCAAGATATGAATATTCATCCACAAGGTGGTTGTCAACCAACTTGAATTTCAAAAGTTATTTAGAGTTATCATTGTTATCACACTGGTTATCTCTATTTAAAAGCCCCAAGTAAGGAGACTGAACACATACTCCAGCAAAGTCTTGTCAAGTACACTGTCTGTTCTGTATTGAAACCGCTGGTTGGGTAACTTCACTAGCATACAGTGATTTACTAGTATTGTACTTGATGTCTGTTTTTGAGGCCTCAGTCTTGCAAATATTTAGCATCATTTGAAGAGCATTGACATGTGGGGCCAGCAGGACCATGTTGTCTGCATAGTTATTTGCCTTAACACAGCAGCCATTAATGTGACACCCTACACAGCTAAGAGCCAGCCGTTCATGCAAGCTGTCTACATACACATAGAAAAGGAGAAGCAAGAGTAGGTATCCTTGCTTGACTCTATTAGTTATTGGAAATAGGTTTGACATTGAACTTCCTCATCATATGACACAATCCTGCTGCTGATACCAATAGCTACTTTAATAGCTCAACAAGGTAATTGGCGCCCCCCTTCATATAAGAATTTGAACTGTGCCCAACGATTTACCCTTCAAATGCTTCCATATTATCCAAAAAACAAAGAAACATAGGTGTGCCTCCATGCCTCCACTGAGAGTAAGTAATCATTTCAACATACAGATAGCTATTGCAGCCCCATGCTGAGGTTTGAACCCAAATTGGTTGGATTTGTTCTCAGACAACAGACATCAAAAAGAGATCCTTTGGATCATGATGTATTCAGTTGTGGAACAGCCTTCCAGGTTTTGTGGTGGAGTCAGATTCCCTGGCTGCATTCAAGGGGTTGCTTGCAGAGTTTCTGGGTGATGATCTGTTTGAGTTTGTCTAAGTTGGGGGAGGTTCTTCTGTATCATGTTGGATCTTTTTTTGTATATATGTATATATTGCTGTGATGCTGGAGTAGGGGGTTGTGGTGTGTGTGTGTGTGTGTGTTTGTTTGTGTGGGTGGGTATGTGTGCATGTGTGGGTGGGTATGTGTGTGTGGGTATGTGTGTGTTTGTTCGTGCATCTGCCTTGATGTGTTGCTTCTTCATATGCTTCTTTGTTGTACAGTGTACTGTTCTATAATTTATTTATTTATTTTTTGGTCATTCATACGGATGTTTCATGTGATAGCTAATGGTGTGCACTAATTCCAGTTCCTATCCCTTTGTTAACATAGCTGTCCTCAATATTATACTGGCACCCATGGCTGTGCTGGCCTCCCCGGGCTCTGCTGCTCCTCACTTGCTCGTAGCGCTGCTGGAGGGGGCTGCAAAGGTAAGAGTCACCAAGCCTGTTCTGAATAATAATTTCTAGTAGCTTTGATGTAGCAGTAGCAATTGATATTGGTCTGCTGTTACCTTTATTGATGGCCCATTTTGTCATTGGTAGCTATTATGATAGGTTTATGATTAGTATCTTATGAAGGTAATTGAGGTCAAGGCAGCAAGTGTAGAAAATAGACATGACATGAAGAAGTTGAACAGGATCATGCTTAAATACTTTTCCAGGCACACCGTCCTTTTTTACAAATGTTCTCATTGCATTATAGCTACTGTTCTTACGTAGCTCTAATAACTCTATAAGAACATTGGGACCCAGCAGTAGTATTCCAATTCATTAGGCAATAAAGTTGTTTATTCATCAGGTCACATCTTTGGCATTCCTAGTTCACCCTCACATTAGTATTGATGAACCTTGAAGCGGACACATATCTTACTATAGAATTCATGGCCGCCGCATTGTTCAGAACTAACCATCTGTTGCTTGTTTCAGGTTGGTAGCCCCAGCACAAGTGTGGGTCTAGATTAGCCTTGCACGCTGCTGGTGCACCTCTTACTTTCCTATTACCAATTACCAAAGTTGTTGCCTCAGACCTTGTTGCCAACACCTTGCTAGCATTGGTTTGTGGCCCTTTTGTAGGTGAGTGTGTTTTGACTAGAAATGTACACAATCTCGCCACTTGTGTGAGTATATACCTTACCACTGTAACCTCATCTATTCATGCAATATGCAGCATTGTTACTATGAGATGACTGCAGTCTTACCTTAATTTATTCCTTGTTAAGTGTCTGTTGACACAGTCAGATGAATTACCTGAAACTTTATTGAAATCTTGCATTCTCTTGATAGCAGCTGGTTTGGGCCAAGCAGGGCAACACATTCAATGTTGGATTTATGCTTGATGCCCGTTTGATTTGGCAGGTAATGTCACCAGACATGCTGAAATTAATCTATAACAACATTCTCTTCTCTAATTGCTATCTGTGTTTTGTTTGCCTAGGCCTGAGTATGTTTAGCTACTTCTTTTGTGCACCACTCATTGCTCTTGATGCGTACACAACCCCACTTGTTTTTATTGTTCACTTGCTGCCTTCTCATGTGACCTGATTGTGCTTATACGTATTGCATGTGATATGTTCATTATGTACCGGTGTCATTGGAAAAATTGACTTGAATGCAGTACATTGCAGTCAAGTTATGTTAACATTTAACCCTAGGCTTGTCACCATGGAGTGCTATGTTCTTTTAAGGCATTTGCTGATGACTACAAGTTGTACCTTTGGTACAAGAGGGTGAAGGAGTCTAAGGTTGCTGGTGTGTCAAGTCTGCAGTCGGATTTGGATACAGTTGGCGCGGTTGCCTGGTATTGGAACTTGAGGCTGAACTCAGAGAAGTGTGTGGTGTTGAGGTTTGCTCGTGGGTTTGCCAAGTGGACGGATGAGAATCCGCTGGCTTTGTACTTCTTGAGTGGGATTCCATTGAAGTTTGTTCAATCCCACAGGGACCTTGGTGTGGTGGTTGATGTAAAACTGAAATTCCACCATCATGTCAGAGAGTTGGTGGGTAAGGCTTCCGGATTGGCCAGCAGCCTGCTGAGATCCACCGTTTGCCGTAGTCCTCACTTCATGGTGTCCCTCTTTGTGATGCACATCAGGCCTCTCATGGATTATTGTTTGTCAGTGTGGAATGTGGGTTTTCTTGGGGATTTGAGATTGCTTGAGTCTGTGCAGAGGAGATGGACAAGAAATGTGGATGGTCTTGCTGAGTTGGATTATTTTTCCAGACTGAAGCAACTTGGCCTATTTTCTATAAAAGGAAGGTTTCTCAGGGCGGACCTTATTAAATACTGGAGGATCATCTGCAGGTTGGATGAGGGCGCCGACCTTGGGGGTATATTTTGACGAGCTCCTGATGCGAGAACTCAGGGCCATCCCTATAAGCTTTTGATGCCGGCCTGTAATACGGACATCAAGAGGAGATTCTTTAGAGCACAATGTGTTCAGTTGTGGAACAGCCTCCCGAGTTATGTGGTGGAGTCAGATTCCCTGGCTGCATTCAAGAGGTCGCTTGCGGAGTTTTTGGGTGATATT
>SDVV010037799.1:0-10799 GCA_016164225.1 Gammarus roeselii
CTATCCGAACTTATAGGAACAATCTAAAAATGACACAACCCTCCCAGCTTTCGTCCCCCGGACGGATAGTTACTCTAAACATTTGGATCATCCCGGCCCCAGACTTTCATCACCATCTCCGAATATCTTCATCATCCTTAACTATCACCACCGTCCTCAACTATCGCCTTATTCCCGAACTATCGACTATATCCCCAAACATCTTCTTCAACCCAATCTACCGCCTCTATCCTCAACCTTCGCCTTCATCCTCAACTATCGCCTCTATCCCCAAGCAACGTCTTCAACCCCATCTACCGCATCTATCCTCAACAATCGCCTTCATCCTCAACTATCGCCCGATGTCCAACTTTCCCAGTCTCCCTTTTCATGCTACCGACCCCTACTTCAGCGACTTTCCTTCATCTCCACTTCAACCGGGAGGGTCTCCTCCCGTAACCTGTTCAGCGCTACAGTAAAACTTGTCAATTCATTTCAGACGCATCCGTTCCGAAGTGTCCGCCCACCGCTCACCTCCGCAACTTCATCTTCCCTCCGAAGTTTTAGTTGCGCTTCCTTCTTCAGCGCATCGAGCATTTGGCAGGTTCCCAATTCCTTGTCGATAGTTCACACTTCAGGGTAGGAGCAGATACGAGCCATGACTTCTTGTCAGGATCACGCAAGGATTTTAATTTCTCTCATGTTTTCTACAGACAACAATTAAAGTCAAACTGTACCTCAGAAATCGCTGTGTTTTTATTTTTAATTTGAAATGATTTGAAATGTCGACTATTCAGAGTTGGTACAAAAATTCGAAACTTTAATAATAGGATGTTCAAAATTGCTTCCCCTACAAACCAAATCATTTCGAACTGGGCAAATTAACCTAAAATCTGGACAAATTTTAAACTAAGTATAAAGAAGAATAAGAAAGCTACGAATAGATAATATGTCGTAAACCCAATGTGATGTAAAAAAAATTCAACATGCTTATCAACTGAATTACCGGATATTTAAAACTATTTTCCCAACACATTCGCCTAAAGTAATCGTCGAATGTGTTGCAGAGTCGATTCTCTTTTCTCTGTTATTTTTTTGCGAACGAAAGTTAAACGAGGTGGTCGTATTTTTCACTTGAGCTGGAATTACTATAGACACTTGAAGTAGAAAGTTGTTTCTGGCTTTGGACCGCTTCTCGATACACGAAGATTGAGACGACGGGGACTAAGTAATTTTTGGCTATTGAGTAGCAGGCAGTTTCAGACTTGTCAAAATGTTTCAGGCTCGAAACTGTTTCGGGCTGATCAAGATGGACTCGGAATGAGCAAGACTACTTTGAGGTGGGCCAGAAAATTTCGGGGCAGGTATGATTGTTTGAGGCTGGGCATGACTCTTTCAGTCTGCACAAGACAGTTTCATCCCAAGAAAGACTGTTTCAGGCTGCCCAAGGTTGTTTCTAACTGGCTTGCACTGTTTCAGGCTGGGCAAGACTGTTTCAGGGTGGTCGAGATGTTTTTTTGGCTGGGTAAAAGTATTTCGTGCTGGAAAGTTCTGCTTCAGGCTGGGCTAGACTGTTTCTTACTGGATACAACTGTTTCAGGCTGATCAAGATTATTTTTTTGGGCTAGGAAAGACTATTTCGTGCTGGAAAAGACTGTTCTGAGCTGACCGAAAGTGTTTCAAGTTGGTTAAAACTGTTTTGGCGTGTACAGGACTGATTTGGGATAGTGAATACTGTTTCCGGCTGGTCAAAACTGTTTCGGGCCAAGTGTTATCTCTAACGCCTGTCACCCGTCTGACTGAGGAACAGGACGGCTGGTCGAGGGACGGATCTCGCGTGGACGAAAAAAGTATATCTTCCTGGGAGTGGTCTCCTATCTCTCCGGTCAACTTGTCGTGAAAGGGAACGATAGAAGGGAGGCAAGGGCGAGAGAAGGATGCATGGAAGGAAGAAGGGAGGCAATGACCTTGATGGTGTGGCAAAGAAGGAAGGCAAGCAGATCATTTATAGGAATAAACAAAATAATTCAAAGGTTCTCACATTCAAACAAACTCTCCTTCGTCCGTTTTACACAAAAAAAAAATATTTCATTAGTGAAATCGAAAGGTTTGAAATACTTCCAATTATTTTCTTTTCTCAATTACACAGCGCATAAAATATCCGAACAATTATTTTGTAACGTGGGCGTTCATTTTTCCAACACATACTAGCCACATATGTGGCTGCTACGAAACACATTACGGACGAATAACAAACAGCTGCAGTCATTAGTGTACGGAACAAAAATCATGTTAAGATGTAATGGCGCTTGATAAGAAATGGAAGAAATAATGGTAAAAAATACTCTCTTCCAGGGAAAAGGGTCCAATTAGATCCAAGCGTTAACACCATCTTGGAGTAATAAGTATTGATTCAAAGGGTAGGAGTCGGTCTCCGAGTGCCGGGAATTAGGAGTAGGGTACTAAGGGAAAGAGGAGTAAGGGAGTAAGGGGAAGAGAGAGTGTAGCAGAAATTATCTGCTTTTCTTAATATATTTCTTGTATTTTGGATGTAGTTAAGTGTCGTTTTGTACACATGCGATGATTATACTTCTCCAAAAACAGTTATGACCATTACAAGCGATTCCTGATCCATACTAGGAAATGCATCAGACCAACAGCCTGAAGGTAGGTGCGGTAATTCAATTCAAGTACTTCAACCGTCACTCATCATTAAACTCTTTTTCAACATTCATGAACTATTTCCAAATCGAAATTGTGAATGAAAAAGTATAATCTAATTTATTTTCTCATATCTTGTGAACTATCACCTCTAATCCCGACTATCACCTCTATCCCTGTCTATCATCTCTAGCCCCGACTATAGCCTCTTGCCTCAACAATCACCTCAAGCCCCGACTATCAACTATTACGTCACAATCACATCAGGTCTCAACAATCACCTTTACTCCCGAATATCTTCATTAGCCTCAACTATCACCGCTATCCCTAACTTTCACTTTCAGCCCCAGCTGTTACCCTTGCCCCAACCATCACCTCAAGCCTAAACTCTCAAGCGCTATTACCACTCCAGACCCCAACTATTACCTCCAGCAACAAATATCACCTCAAGCCCCAACTCTCTAACCCAACACTCAGTCACTATTTGCCCCACCTATCACCTATCGCTCCAATTATCACCTAAAGCCACAATTCCTCCCCTCCAGCCCCAAACTATCACCCGATATTTAACTCTCCCAGTCTGCTCTCAGTACTTCAGTCACTCCCACTCAACGGATCTCCACACCCACTTCACTTCACGCTCCTGTCGCTCCCCTCTCCACCTACACCCTTCTCCGCACTTCAGGAAAACTTGCCAATTCGTTTCCATTCGCAGTCCGATATGAAGTATCCGCCCCCAACCCCCTCGGAAACTTCCACTCCCATCCGAAATTTAAGTTACGTTCCCTTCTTCAAGGCATCAAGTGTTGGCGGATTCTCCACCTTTGTCGACTTACACGCCACTTCAGGCGGCTTAGAGTAGATACTAAACAGGACTTCTCACACGGAACATCGCAAGGACTTTAATTCATCCTACGTTTCCTCCAATCCCAATTATAGTCAATCTACTTTTCAGAAATAGCTGCGTTATTCATGTTCATTGAGATTTAATTGAAAATCAAATTATGCACCCGTTGAAAAATTACACCACTTTTGTAATACGAGGATCAAGTGTATTTTGCCTTCGCTAGAAATTAGGTGTAAAATATAAAAATCTACCAACTGTTTCCCTAAGAATTTTCATAAAGAATGTGCACGATGTTTTGGACAGACTCCGATTATATGATTATAAGATCATTCCCAATACAGTACCTATACATAATATGACTTATACGCAATTGATGCATAAAAGAATATTAATGTGTCTATAAAGTGAGAAACTTCCAAAACACAATCGCCCAGTGTTATCGGCGATTGCGTTTTCGAACAGATTCTCTTTTCGCCATTCGTTTCTGCGAAAGAAAAGGTAAACGAGATGGACGTATTTTTCACTTTTATCGGAAGTTACTACCGGAACTTATAGTAGAAAGTTGTTCCTGGCTTTGGACTGTTTCCCAATACATTTTGAGTGCGTCGAAGGAAACTTTGGACTTTTATCCGACTGTTTCGGGCTGGCCTGACAGCTTTGGGCTGCGCAATATTGTTCTGGGCTGGGCACGACTGTTTCGGGCTGGCAACACTGTTTCGGGCTTCTGTAAACTGCTTAAGGCTAGAAAAGACTATTTCAGGCTTTAAAAGTCTGTTTCGGGAGGGTCATGACTTTTTCGAGACGATCTACGCGGGTTCAGGCAGGTCAAGATTGTTTCGGGTTATGCCTGATTGCTTCGAGCTGTTCATGACTGTTTCGGAATGGACAAAACGGTTTAGGGTGGGTCAAGATTGTGTATGAGGGGTTAAAACTGTCATGATCGGGTCATGACTGTTTCGACCGGGTCAAAAAAAATTCTGGCTTGACAAGACTGTTCCCGGCTGGGCAAGATTGTTTCGATTTGGGCATAGCTGTTCAGAGTGTGGCATTGCAGTTTTATGAGGGCCTGCACTGTTTCGGGCTCTTGAGTGGAGCAGTACTTTCCTGTGACTAGTAGGAGTGTTTCGATTGGATCAAAAATATTTCGAGCTCGGTAAGACTGTGTCAGGCGAGGTATTACTGTGCCAGGCTTGGCAAGACTGTTTGGGGCGTATCAAGACTGTTTCAAGCAGTTCAAGACTGTTTCAAGCAGATCCAGACTGTTTCGTGTGGGTCAAGACTGTTTCGGCCTAGCTGACACTGTTTTGAGCTGGACAAGACTGTTTTGACAGATTAAGATTGTTTCAATGCATGCAAACATCATGCGGGTCAAGTCTGTTTGGAGGAGGCTAAGAAATCTCGGGGCGGAAAGTCTGTTTAGAGCGGGTAAAGACTTTTTCGAACGGGTTTTGGACGGATACAGACTTTTTAGAACATTTCAAGTGGGTCACGACGGTTTCGATCGGGTCCTGGCTGTTTCGGGCAGGACAGGACTGTTTCCCACATGTCAAGACTATTTTGGGTGAGTTGAGACTGTTACCCGCGAGACACGACTGTTTTGAACAATTCAACACTGTCTCGAGCGGGTCAAGATGGTTTTCGAGCGGGTCGACACGATATCCAGCTGATCGAGCCTGTTAAAACTGTGCTGAGCAGATCAATACCAGTTTGTTTGGATGAAGACAATTTCGAGCGAGTCATGTCTCTCAAGCGAGCAAAGACTGTATCAGTATTAACAAAACAGTTTCAGGCAGGTAATGACTGTTTCCTTTCATAAAAAATACTGTTTCGGGCGGGAAATGACAGTTACGACGAGTAATGATTGTTTCATGTGAGTCAAGACTTTCTCGAGCGGGTCAAGGGGGTATCGGACTTGACATGACCGCTTCGGTCAAGTTAAGACTGTTTCAACCGGTTGCAGACTGTTCCGGATGGGCAAGACTGTTTCATGCTGTTTAAGACTGTTGAAAGCGGGTCAAGACGGTCTCATTCTGGTCCGAACAGTTTCGAGTGGGTAAGGACATTTCCGGAAGCAGTACAACTTTTTCAATCAAGGCAGTTACAGGCTGGGCAAGACTGTTCTGAGCTGGGCATGACTGCTCCGCTTGAACATGATTGTTTTGAGCGTATCATCACAGTACCTGGAGCGGGTCAAGATTCTTTCGAGCAGGTGAAAACTCTTTCGAACCAATCAAGACAGTTTTGAGTTGAGCAAGTCTGTTTTGGGCCGGTCAAGACTGCTACTGGTGGGTCAAGACGGTTCGGGCGGGTCAAGATGGTTTTCGAACGGGCGCGACAAGACAATTCCGGTCCGACTAAGACTGTTGAATTGTAAGCTGAAAACCAAGATGATTTTCAGGAACTTCATGGCATTCAATGATCACAACTGCCATCACACATGGTAGGCATGCCCTTCATGCATATTCAAAGGCGGGTAATTTTTGCAACAGAATGGTCTTATAATTAGTAAAACTAAACTAAACTAAAAATGGTTCGAGAAAATAATACATTCATACGTGGTAATTAATATCCATCAACATTTTTACATTTCTTTTTATGAATAATGTAAAAAAGTTGAAATGTAACCCCTAATCTACGTCAAAATTAAAAAACCACAATTTTTTTGTGAAAGTTGAGTCCCATAAAAGGTATTGAGATTTATCTCTCAGTAAACCTATTTTTTCTGGTCATGTGCAGCAAATATTCGATCCGAAGTTTGTATGTTTTCATGTGTTTGAATCCCGACTTATGTGTTTGAATCTCGACTCATGTGTTCATGTGTTTTAATCCTGGTGTGTTTGGTTTTTGACAAATGTTTGATGAAATTCTCTACAATTCCTAGAAACGGCCTTGTTGTTACTCACATTTTGATGAACATTGGAAATAGAATTAGGAACTGAAGTTGCGCAGTCTCCTTCGATCAGTTAGCAGATAGGTAATAGAATTAGGAACTGAAGTTTCGCAGTCTCCTTCGACAAGCTTGCAGATAGGTAATAGAATTAGGAATTGAAGTTCCGCAGTCTCCTTCAACCAGTTAGCAGATGGGTAATAGAATTAGGAACTGAAGTTCCGCAGTCTCCTTCGACCAGCTAGCAGATAGGTAATAGAATTAGGAATTGAAGTTCCGCAGTCTCCTTCAACCAGTTAGCAAATAGGTAATATAATTAGGAACTGAAGTTCCGCAGTCTCCTACGACCAGTTAGCAGATAGGTAATAGAATTAGAAACTGAAGTTCCGCAGTCTCCTTCGACCAGTTAGCAGATAGGTAATAGAATTAGGAACTGAAGTTCCGCAGTCTCCTTCGACCAATTAGCAGATAGGTAATAGAGTTAGGAACTGAAGTTCCGCAGTCTCCTCCAACCAGTTAGCAGACAGGTAATAGAATTAGAAACTGGAGTTCCGCAGTCTCCTTCGACAAATTAGCAGATAGGCTATAGAATTAAGAACCGAAGTTCCGCAGTCTCATCCGACCAGTTAGCAGTATTCGTTAATTAGTAAGTGTGAAGATAATTGGACGCTCGCTATCAAACGTGACGAAAAGATACTTAAATATTCTGAGTGAATACCCTAGATTAAAGTCGCAGCCTCCTTTACTTCTTATATTACCTCAACAAGCATAGAACAAATCAACTCTAAACCCCTTGATTTGCTTTGTATGTGTTGTTATGGTAAAATTCAAATTTCTAATGGCCATAGTCTAGGCAAAATATATATATGAAATTATTGCCGAGAAATGTATTGTTTGCCAAATCTGTCTACAATTTACTTGGTTATGTCACCTGCTGGTGAAAGAATTTGGTGAGTGCAGGACAAATCCTAATTTTTGAAATAACTTTTATGTTTACATAGTACGAGCTTCCTCTCAGAGTACACAGTGTCGTCGAGATGGCCTTGTCAGTCGTTTGCGCAGGGAGCTGCTGCATCGAGGAGGCGGCCTTGTTAGCCGAAAGCGCAGTGAGCTGCGTCGGGGAGACGGTCTTAGCTTCCGTATGAGCAGTCAGTCACAAGCTGTGATGAGGAAATAGCATTGACGACCGTGCACGAAATGAACTACAAATTGCACCTAAGACAAGGCCATGGCGGTCTGCGACGAAGGGATTAGATGTGTTAGGCGCAATGATGTGTGCACAGAGATGGACATAGAAGCCGTTTTTGCAGTGAAGAGCGATCAAAGAGGGACGAGGGAGCAGTGTGAGCGTGAGGTGCGGTCATGGATGGAATTAGGAGCCGATAGGCGCAGAGCGCAGCGAGTTGCAGATACTTGGCTGAAAAATATCTCCTGTTTCATTCTATCAAATATTCCTGAAACTTCATACCAAGTTCAGTTCCGACATTAAATGCTTCCACTTTTCTTACGACCAGCTTCAGTTCAGAACACAAATGTCGGTTCACAAGCTCTTTGAGAGCACAACAGTGCAGTTTATGACTCAATTAAAACTGTTTACTTCATTTTTTGTTATAATATCGTAAACAATGTTTCCGTCAGCTCCTAAATTAGATACAAATCATCTGGATACTCAGGAGCTCTGATAAAAGAGCTCAGAACATAGGTGTAAGAAGATCACTGCAAAACATGCTGGTGAGAAGGTTGTTTACAATGACAGTTGCCCACGCACCGACTATCGAGACCTCGGTGGAGGAGTGGTTAGGAAACCATTGCATTTCCAGTGCTACGTATGTGAGTAGGATGTTGAACTCACAACGTAGAACACCAAAGGCAGGCATTTCAGTCGGGTTCACTGAGCCCTCGGTCACCGCAGCCCCTCTATAGTTCAGATGTTCTCCGGTCGCTCTGATAATTGACATCTTGGAAGGAACTTCCTAACCAATTATTTGTATAATCTTGCTATTCCAATAAATCAATTTTCAGTTATTTTGTTCCTCTTCTTTCCAAAATAATGGAAACACCATCATAAATCAATATGATTATTTTTTCTTGCATCAATTCCGCAAAAAAACACTTGGAAACAAAAATTGAAATTAAACTAAAAAAAAAAAAATTGCATTCGTCCTAATTTATAACTTTTCCTTTTTCTCGCACCGCATAATGTCCCTCGTAGTACATTTTGTATTCTAATACAACACACTTTCTTGCCCTCGTGCTAAATTGGCCTAATTTATTCAGTGCAAGGCGGGCGAGCAAGCGCTCTGAGGGAAGGGTGGGGAAGATGAAATTCATTTAAAAAAAATCGCAGATACTGTCAGTGTGTTTAATGGGAATAAAGGGCACGAGTCTTTTATAGGCTGAAAATAATAGTGTTTTTTTAATATCTTCCTTAATTGAGATGAAGAAAATGTGTATTTATTTGCTGACGATGACAGTGTAATACAATATACTAAGGCACACATATACCTATTTGCTGACCATAGTTGTGACATTGGCAGCGTGTTCTTCATCGGAATAAAGCACACTTGTACATCTTTGTAGATGATGGAAGTATGGTCTCCATTGGCATAATGGATACGTGTACATTTTGGTGATGATGAACGGGCATTCTTCTCTGGGTCAAAGATAATGAGTCCTCCTCATCTGATGGAAGCAGTGTGTTTTTCATTGGTTCAAAATAAAAGTAAATTTATGTGATGATGTTGGCCATTCATTGAGAAAACCGATTCGTGTACTTTTTTGATAAGGATTTGTATGTTTCTCTTTTTGACTTTGATGCAAGTACATAGTTTTTTAATGCCTGATCGGATAATTGCCGCAGTGGCTGTCGTGATGGCGGGCGCCATCAAAAAGATTGCGTCGATACCCTGAAACGTGTCACACAATCTTGAACTCCAAGAACCATTTGACGAATTTATTCATATTCGTTATTCTTTCATAGTCACGATCGCTTTAATGACTTCAAATAACACTGTATAGATATCTCTTTCCCAACAATCTCCCTCATAACTAATATTTAGGTATATCCTTGCATTCGCGTGCCACCTACTCAGAGGGATATAATTTTCCTAATGAATAATAACTTTATTTCAGGACGATCTCATTTATTGATGCAGTGACGGAATTACAAAAAAAAACAATCTGAGCTACACGCGTAGTTGCTCTTCGGCAACTGGAACGCTGATATTTAATCCACTCATCGCAAATGTTTATCATCGATAACATGCAAACAAACGATCATATTAGGTTCCTTTCCGTTTGCGTTACAGAATAATGTACAAAAGCCCAACAAAATAACTTCAGAAAGGATTCAATGTTGAGTTGTTTCGCATTTAAGTAATAAAAAATTATTTATCTCGTCAGCTGACTTACCCCTCAGTTGCCTCGTCAAGTAATTTACCGGTCTAGCTTCACCAGCTAAAGTTTTGTATCCTGCTGCTCATCATTCTTGCATCAGACGAGCATTTTCTGCCTCCCTTGATTACCTTACAAACTTCATCAAGAAAAGCGACGGAGGCGACGGTTGCAACGAAGAAGAATAGACAACCATCGCGTAGGGAATATTTGAGAGGAAAACATCATATAAGATTAATGATTCTGAATAGTTTGTTTATGCTTGTTAAAAATAATTGCAATTCGGATTAGATCATGTAATTCGCTCACACGCTTATCGATAGGCACGGAAGAATCTTTACTATGAACTTCATTATGCAAGTTATTTGTCATGGTAGACCAACATGGATGGTTGTATTAACTTTTTTTTTTTACTGCTGAAGAAAAATTACATAGCTATGTTGGTATCATATTACTAAGTTTACATCATCTCATTATTATCTGTAAGTTAATTTGGATTTAAACTTGGGACACGTAATGTGTAATCTTTTCAGGGTAATGTGCAAAACCATCTAGTAAGTTATTAAGTGCTGGTACAACTGCCATTTGTTGCTGAACCGAGCATAATGCCACCCAAAACCAGATACCTCTTACCACTACGCAATAGCAGTTTAGACTATCCATGATTGAATGTAATCGCTTCAGGCATTATATAATTGTAATTTCACTCACTGTAATGCTCCACCAGAACATTTGACGTTGAGAAGGTGAATTCTGTTCCTCTGGAGAATTTCCAGCTCTCGATAGTCTCTTCGTAAAAATCTACGACATTGTATAGGAAAACTAAATTATTGTAACCCATTGAGAGGGACGAATTGGTGTAGGCCTCAATCTTTGCGCATGCAGATCTTTCATTCAGTGGCTCTTTGTGGCAATAGTTAATTCAGAAGCGTTAATTTTTGGATATTTGGGTTATTCGTCAGCAATGGACATACAAGAGCTGTCCCTCTCCCTATCTCTCTCTCTCTCTCTCTCTCTCTCTGTCTCTCTCTC
>SDVV010037800.1:0-10799 GCA_016164225.1 Gammarus roeselii
GAAACTACAGAGTCAAGTGGATAGATTTGATAAAAATAAAGCTTAAATCAATGAAGAAATACCTACCATAAGTATGAAAACGGGGGAAAAAAATAATCTTTGGTTAGATTAGGTTAGGATGAGTTAGGTTTACGGGCATTATCACAAACCATTAGTGAAAAAATGCTACAATGGATATTGTGAATGCTCGAAATAAGACAGATATTCTGAATTAGGATGCAATCTCATAACAAATACTGAATTAATCAATAACTTTTAAGTGCAAAAACTGCAAACGTCTTACAACCATTCATAAAAGTCAGACTTGCGGGAATAAGCATCTAGTAAAGACATGCGAGCCGATAACATAATTGAGATGTACATTAAATTATTGAAGAATTTTAACACTAACATTTACACAAAACCGATAGATCAGCTCTCCAAGACGACATGTAGCCGGAGTCGAGAGGTAAAACACATATCAATATTTTGGATCATTACATCTAATTAGTGGTATTTTATACCCAACATTCCATGAAAAAATGCAAATTTATGCCTGATTTAGATATATTCCTCTGATATCCAATCAAAACATATAACAACAACTATAAAATAGCTAAATAAGATTTTCTACTTTACCCTAACTGACAATGATTGACTATTATATACAGTGTATCCTACCACACCCAGATGATAAATCATACTCCAATATTGTACGTGATCTGGTTAATGACTAAGATCATATACTATTATATAAGCCATACCAAAAATATCTGACATTCAACACTGAGTTAATGCAAATAATGTTATTTTTACTACGATACCTGTTCAAATATATAACAAATTCCGAGACCTAACTTATGCTATGCCTCTAGCAGGACAAAATCCAAGCGCCACTGAATCGTAACAACGAACTTTATAATGCTTTACTAGGTCAATTCTCAGCAATCTACCACTGATATATAACAAATTTAGAGGTAACACCCAGACACGATACAATACCTCGGACGTGCCATGCATCTGTTTATTCCAACATCTCTGAACAACATCGAGCAAAGTCACATCCTGGGTATAACCAAGAATCTATACACAGGTACAGTGGTCAAGAATAAGGCTGACATGAATCTCAAGGTGTGTGGTCATAAAAAGCTGGGCTTCTGTTCACGGAGGATTTAATTAAATCACTACAACGAATAGCAGCTTGTCTGATAACCTCTCTAACAAATCCGTGGAACTTAAGACCGACGTCCACAAGAACTTCTAAATCACGTTGAACTTGGACGAAGTCCAAATGACCGCCAAAGAGTGTAAACCACCGCTACACCAGGACCCCCACCATCTAGTAAATCGTCTTCTAGAACGTTAAACTACACGCGTAGTAGGGTTCAATTACGAAATTCCACAAAGGTACAGTCCGGACTTACACCTCTTGAACATACATTTCTATGATTATCATGGAAAAAAAACTACAACAACAATAATATCTATAAAAAATAGCTAAATAAGATACTCTACTCCCATTAAAATTGTAATACACTTGGGGAATCAATCGTAGACAATCGGTCTACTTACACGAATAGGCATAAACAGAATGAGGTTTTTGCCTAGGGGACTCTCACTCTTCCTAAATATTTAAGAATGGTCCTACAATAAACATACAATAACCTAACCCCAAGACCGAGTTTGTGACAAATGAGATCTTTTATATCTATAATAAGCACGTCAAACATTATATCAGGATGTAAGAAGATAGATAAAACACTAAAAATATACAGTTTGTAACTAAATTATACCTGAAATAATGTTCTACATTGTAGATACACAAGTAATATATCCTAATATTCATAAAATTGTTTAAAAATATCAAATACATTGCATCGAAGATGGAAATTCAACAGAGAACATACAAAACTGAACGAAAATATACTAAAACGCTCGAGTCATACTAAAGCAAGAAGATTAATTTTCTACCATAACAAAAACATACATTGAACACCGTGATGAACGAGAAAAAACTAACATGTAACCAAACAAACAACTAATGTAAATAAGATACCAAGACATGCAAGCAACATAACTGAATCCTATAGTAAATGATGTGGAATACTTCTCCGCAAACACGGTATAGTACATAAAAAAATCTGATGAAATTAGCCTCAACTCAGTCCAAAAACATGGGTAAATTAACACCTCTTTAACTAAAGTAACCATGACTTAATCGTAACAGAATGTCATGTATACATATAAGAAACCACAATGATGCAACAAACTACCAATTATGCATGAAATAATGTGGTAGATGCATACCTAAAATATCATAAAAATCCTATAAAAATCAACATGAATCAACCGATCGTTACTAAGAATACATAATACAATATATTATCTTACAATAAATCAATATCGTTCAGGTACTCTCGCTATTGGAACACCGCGTCAATGGGACACCGATATATCTGGTTAAAACCTTGATAATGCATTATGGGTTAGATAGATTCTCTGTGCAGATGTTGCATCAAGCCAAAATACAAATACCAACTCGCCAACTACCTGACTAATAATTCATACTATTCCTATAGATACTATACACATATGAAATAAATAGATGAAAAACACAAAACATTGCCTAAAATTCAATATCAGGTTGGTACCATACAGGGTCGATCGCACACTAACGCTGCAAATTGAGTTATAAGACAAAGAATAGGTAAGAGCAATCTCAACTTATTCCCCAGGAGCGCATCCAACTTTTTGCCTAGGGGTGTCTTCAACCACACCCCACCAGAAATTTACATCTTGAAAATACTATTGAAGGATTGTATCAGTCACCTATTCATTTTACGGATTTCCCTATGTCTGATAACAAAGAAAACGATAGGAGTTACTGCTGGAATAAGTACATAGGAGCGCTAAGGGTACTGATAAAAAACGATCGCAGAAAATGACAAGAATTAAATTGAATCTATGCCACGTGCAAATTTATCAATAGCGTACGTCGTAGGTATGATACCAAAGTTGAAAATTCAGTATGAACGTGTCCGGACATCAACATTCGTGCAAGAAATATATGTGTGGAGTATTACCCTTTCATTCAGCTTGTAAATTGTTATGAAACTGTTATTATAAAAAAAAATTATCTCATAAATGTATGTTTGTCATTACCCCAAAATACATTCAGAGGACACAGCATTGAAAATGCATATATGCAACATGACATGCAACGAAGCTGCAATACAATATACCCAAGCATTGTAATGCTAATACCCTTAAGTAAATATATAACCTAATTACTAACTATATTCATACACAAGCTATTCATCTGTCCGGTTGCTAAAACCAGATCGTTCGCGCCGCCCCGCCTTCGCCCGTTAGGCTCCGCCCATCTTCGCTGGTGAGTCAAAGGCTGCATGCATCGCGGCTGACCCCCACCCCTACCCACCAAAAGTAACTCTATTAACGCCTATCTATATTCCTTCACTAATACGCGTTATAGCTACTAGTGCTGGACTCCCAGTGAAAGTGAGACTGAGGAAAAGTGACGTTTGGTCTTCCTGGCTGTTCAATCTCGACATGGATGGAGTGGTCAGGGGGGTGAACGCAAGTGCATTAGTTTGACGTTAGAAGTTGATGTGAGCAGGTGTACGGGGCTTGCAGTTCCGTCGGTTGCTATTTGCGGGTGGTGCGGTTCTGGTGATGTATTCGGGATAAGAGTTGCGTGGGAAGATGTTGGAGTTTGGTGGAGTGTGCGATTGGAAGGAGCTGAAAGTTAGTGTGGAAGGCGTGGGGCGGTGAGCTGATTGAGGGGGGAACGATGCAAGCTGAGTCTGTGTCCGCCCGAGTGATGCATAGCTCAAGGAAATTCAGTGTTTAAGTTTTCCAGGGCTCTCTTCTGTAGAGGTCAGGACTGGTAGGAACTGGGGTGGGATATGTAGAGAAAGCGGGGTATGGTGTGTTGGTGCACAAAACAGTGTGGTGTGCCGTGGGACACTGGGTGGGGAAAAGGGAGTGGGTTGCTGTCCCAGTTGTTATTTGCGAATCTAGAACGTGTGAGGTGAGAAAGAGAATATTTTCGAAGTTGAGTGTTTGAGAGGTGTGACCAGAGTTATCCTGAGAGATCGAATCGGTCGGCGTTGTTCGAGTTGAAACTTGATTTTTGAAGAGGTTTGGGGGCCGGAGTTCATTCACTTATTATGGCGTGGTTCAGACGCGTGGTTGGGTGTATGATGGGAGGTTTGTGGGGTGCTGACGGCGGGGGTAATGGGCGTGGGGCTTAAGAGGCTGAAGTTCGGGTGGCGTGGCACGGACTTTCGGGGCCTAGGTGAGGAGGTGACGGAGGAGCGTGCGGTGGATAGGCGTTGAGACGTGAGTGGAGGGTGTTGTGAGTGGATGAGTATCAGCGCGGCCCGGATGAGCTTTCCCGCTCTTGGCATCTCGTTAGGGGGAGGGGTAGGCCGGACCTATTAGAGCTAAAATGCTAAGCTTTGGTAAGTGTGTAAATGCATGGGAGGGTGTGTGAGATTCGTATTTTAGTCGGCCACCCATTTCTGGGAGGTTCAGCCTTAAATATGTTTCAATACGTGTATATGTATGATTCCAACATCCCTTCAATGCGACTATGTTTTTTTATGGATAGAAATACGTATTGAATTGCAAACAATCAAAATGTAGTAATGTTGGAATCAGAACGAGAAAACAGGGATTCAGGCTAATGTTGGTACTTCTCCAATCGCTCATCAGGTAGACACACACATGGCAAGTATACCAATCTTACTTTCCTTCATACTCCGGACTTTTGCGACAAAACCAAAGTCTGCATAGTGATTAAGATTTGGATCTCCACAAGATATCGGTTTATTTTCAAAACACCCTCTGGTGGCGGCTTGTGATTTTTGTCTGAGAATTGATTTTTTCACCAGGATAATATCAGACCTATTCAGAAGATGTACAGCGCCATTCACTACAGTGTATCCATGGCAGAGAATAGCGTGGCTCCTATCATGGCTGCCAAGTGTAGTGAACATGATAAAATGTAGGGTAAGATATGGAGATCCGGCCTCCAATCTTTTCCCCTTCGTTTTTCTAGCAGCCGTTCCTTGGGAAGGCTGATAATCCGGTCTCTCAGACGGGTAGTCCCCTTGAGACTATGAATAGGCACGGCTGTAGGATGACGAGGCATGTCTGGACGGGGCCCCACCCGCGGAGGAGGGGAATGAGTGCACCTTGCAAAGGTCTTGGCTATATCGGCGAAGAACAACCTGTATATTTGTGAACTTGATTTCTGTTGATCTGTAAATTTGGATCTATTGATTTGTCGACTTGTAAATTTGCGTGAGGTTTCCCAGACGAAGAATTCATTCAAGAAACTAATAATCCGAAAGCTAAGAAAGTCACAAATTTGTTCAGAAAAATTTTCAGTCTAATTTTTATGCTTTTCCAAAATACTTGAACAAGGTACAACTGCCAATAAACATTGAATGGAATGGTCTGACAAGTAAGGGTATCTAGAGATTTAACAAATTGAATTTATAAAATTATATTATTTCGAAAGGGGCGCTCGACCGAAGAGCAAAAATAAGATTCCAATAAAAGACGAATTATTGCAATTAATATTCTGAAACAAGACTCCCCGTCACCAATCCCTCCCTACGTTCTCTCGTCTCTCCGTCCCTTCCCTCCCCCCCTATTCTTACCTTGGCCCACCCTACACCACCTAGTAACGCCTCCTACAACGTTTGTCTCCCTGTCCCCTCTCATCGTCGCCTCCCCCTGGTTACCTCCACCTAATCGCGTCCCTCGATCATACGCCCCTTCATCACGTTCACATTCCCAGCAGTCTCGTCATGGATTTAGAACTAGAAGTGGATCCAGTGAAATTGAAGTGGATTCAGTGAAGTTGAAGTGGATTCAGTAGTAAATTAATCTGTCTCATCTCCTTGAATTTCAATAAGGTCACCGACATATACGGTGACACCATGACAAAAAAGCTGTCGACCTAATCTATCTTGATTTCCTAGAAGCGTTTGATAAGGGACCCTATGAACGCTCTGATGAAAAAAGTAAAGACCTATAATATAAACAGACTTGTATCCATGTGGCTCTGACGCGGGCTTACAAGCAACACACAACGGCTCATAACAAGCAAAGGAAAAAGTCAGTGCGCTACAGTTAGATCGGGAGTGCCACAGGGAAGTGTTCTTGGATCCCTCCTCATCATAAACTACATAAATGACCTCGACACTGGTATCATCAGTTAGATAAACAAACTCGCCGACAACACCAGACTGTCACAAAGCGAATAGCATGGAGGACCGTATACTTATTTAAAATTCCCTAAATAAACTGGTATTGTGAGCCGGAAAGTGTCAAATGAATTTCAGAGTTGAGACATTCACAGTCATTTACATTGAAACCCACAATCGGAAATCTGATTACTTCATGGCAGAGCAGCACATGACTGAAGTGGGCCAGCAAATACATTTTAGAAAATTGATAACCAGTGACCTCGAATCGAGAAACCAAGTGGATTCTAATTTTGAGAAATTTATAAAGTTTTGGCTTTATATTGAATAAAAATCCCTATGAGCAAAATAACATAATGCTTTCAATTTATGCTTCACTCGTTAGAACCCATTTGTAATTTGCAATCCAATTCTGGTCCCCTCACCAAAGAGGGAATAGCAACAAGATGGAACAGATTCAACACCGAACATGTAAAATGACCCCGGGGCCTAGAACTATGACATATCCGCAATGACTTGAAAAACAGAAACTGACATCACTGGAAAAAAGACGACTAAGGTGAGCTCAAACAAACCTTGAAATATCTTTATGGTTTTACTAAAGTAAGCCTTAGAGGGCTCTTTGATTGTGATAACAATTAAAGAAATAAAAACGATGGACAAAAACTGCAGATGAAACCCTTCGCCGCATCCGCTAAACAGCTTATCAAATCAAGATACCAACAATCAGGAACCGTTTAGCACATGATAAGGTAAATAGTAACAGCATCTATATTTTCAAAAACCGGGTTGACAAGAACTGGGAGGCTAATCCACCACCTTACAGTGTAAGAAAGGTGGAAACAGCTGCCGCAGATGAAGACAACATATGTTGGAGTCTCATTACAGCAGCCAGCTGCCCTGAAACTGGGCAGCATATCTAGGCTGGGCTAGGAGTACTGCAAACTTCAAGTTGGAGTATTACTAGAATGAACTCTTCAGCCTTTCCCGGATCAACTCTCTTCACTCAATTACTTCCTACATGCTGATTGCAGTTGGCCGGCGGTGGTGTTGAAATTGGTGTTGTTGGAGTGGTTCGGAAGCTGGTGGTATCATAAGGAAAAATGTTACCTACATGTCGATATCTGATCTGATATCTTTCGCTCATCATTATTTGCATATTAATATAATCATACTAGTGTCGCACATTACATATGTTATATTCGTTTTCGTATCCATTTTCTGCGGGCTAAGATATTTTGAATTCAAGTTTAAGTTCACCGGATCTGGAAAATTAGCCCTAACGACTGAAGTAATTTGGACGGAAACTAGTTGGCCTGAATAAACCTTGTCAGTGATAATCAAAATGTTTTAACAAACCCATCCTTCAGTCAACAAGCAACTTTTCGTAGATATTTCAGGATTTTTTTAATGTATTTTACGAACTGTAACATACAGTCTATGGATGAATATGCTAGTTTCCAACTAAACAAACCGGCATTTCTGATTAAGAGACCATTGTAGTAGCTTTTTTAGCTGTTGATTGATAGGCCGTGCCTCCTACCGTGCGATGATTGAAAATAAACTAACTTCATAAGTGTGAATGCTCATGTTCTACTAGTCATTCTGAGTATTCGCCAAAACGCGTGTAGCACATAACTACACATGTTCCTATATACCGGGATAAGGAGGCCTTTTCACATTCAATAAATATAAGTGATGCCAAATGTTTATTACACAATTAAATAATATTTTAACAAGGAAAAAGTTTGCACGTACGTTGTTTGGTAAGTGAAGTGAAGCTAGCATATGATTGATAACCTTCCTCATGTCTAGAGGGAGCAGTCACCCGCTATCAGCCTCCACTCACCTACCTACTCTAGTAAGATGTAGGTAACACTGCCACGGTAAAATGGGTAGCGTGTTAATATTTTATGATGTTAAACACCAGGTCCTTGTGTTAGGTGATCAAGCTTTTGCTTACATTTTATAATTCGTCCCTTAGAATACGTGCTAACCAACTCCTGGCTTGTATGGTTATTTGATCGTGTTTAAATAATCCTCGCCAACAACAGCATGGAATCTCAAAAGGCGACATTACCCCGGACAGTAGGTAAATGTGTAACGATGTGCTACGTGCGTTATGTTGAATAGGTAGAATGAATGGTAGAGAAGTTTTTTTACTATGCGACCTCCCGAGTGGTAGGTTTTTAGATGATACCTGGTGTAAAGTGTATATTGTATATTAAATTTATTTTTAAACCAATTTAGAGAGCAATAAGTCCCGTAACGTTCGTTATCATCCATCACATGACAAAAGGGACCCAAAGCCATTACATTTGTTTGTAGGGTCCAAATCTAAGTAGAAAATAGCATATCATAACTTTGATATAGGCATGTAATAAATATGAGTTGTATGGGGAAAAAAACACGACTTGAATTTGAAAAAAATATCAAGACATGTGCCTTCAGTTAGCATAAACTGACTCTTTCAGCGATTATCAGTTACCTTTAAAAACTTTGAAGTTTAAGTTACGCCAATGAACGAAAACAATTTTATTATTATTCCACATTTAGGCTGGGCTGTTGTACTACAAACGTGAAGCGTTACCGGAATGAATTGTTCAGCCGTCACAGGCCTTCTTGCCACGTTCACCATACTCGACTAATTAAGTGGTGGCAATGAAATACAAGTGGTGCCTCCTCTTCCAAGGGCCTTCATTGAAGAATAATATTGCTGATCAATTAGTACAACTGTGCCTGTTCATGCACAAGGATGGTTCAAGAAACCTAAGCTGGCAATGCCGTATCACCGAGACTTTGCGAGATGGCACGCTTATGGTACACGCTGCATGGATACGCTTAAGGCTAAAGAATAACTTCTGCATGGTGTTGTCCTACGCTTGCTAAAGCAGCACCCTAAGGGAGTCGTAGGGTCAGAAAGGGGCCTCGTAATAAGACAAATACCGGGGTCATGGTGGCACCAATACGAGGCTCGTACTGATAAAAGATTCGACTCTATTTGAAGCAGCATGCTTTAGCTGACTGATGACATTGATAGATGTTTCCCTCCCCTCAAGACTTTGTAGCTCTTTGGGGAGGAGAGGGACAGGGGCTAAACTTGATTGACAGGATCACACACCTCTAGCGGGATTACCTCTCTAAGCACCTCCCCCCTCCTCCCCCTTACATATGTTCACCCCCTCCACCCCTTCGCATGCTCTTATCACGCATAGCAACTGAGTGGGGCGGCCGAGCGTGTTAACTCGTCAGCGCACGCTCATGGGTGGCACGCAAGTATTTGGACTAGACTCGTCCATGTTGGCAGCGGCGGGGGCGTACGTACTCAAAACAGGAGTGAGATGGCCTCCCCCCTCCTCCTCCCTTTACTTTGCGTCCTCAGCGGAAAAACAATGCCAGTGCATGCGGAAAAACAATGCCAGTTCCGGATGTGTTGGAGGCCTTATTCAGACAGTTGAACATTTCTTTGACAATCCTGGGCGACAAACTTGCCCGGTCTGGGCGACAAACTTGCTCTACAGCATGATGTACGTACCGAGCGGCTATGAAAAATAAGAACTGGGGTGTGCCTTCTCAAATTACGACCTCTGTTGAGGAAAATTCCCTTGCCGCCCATTATTGACAAGCAACGACGTGAATACCCTGCATTTTGCTTCAATTTTTTTTAGTTGTTTGTTGATTCCTTTATCATTATTCTGTGCACTTACGCCGAAGCAGTGGCTTCACAAATATGCCAAGGCTAGCGGGATCGGGAAAACTCAAGGTCCTGCTGTGTGAACGTTTGAACATGCGCCGACCGAAAGGAAAAATAGTCCTTTGTGGACTGTATGGGAATGTGGTCTTGTGTGGACTGTATTGTAGTAGTCATGTGCGGACTGATTGGGAATGTGCTCTTGTGTGAATTATATAGAAGTGTAGCCTTGTGTGAACTGTAGTCAAGTGATCCTGTGTGGACTGTATGAAAGTGTAATCCTGTGTGGACTGTATGGGAGTGTAGTCCTGTGTGGACTGTGTGGGAGTGTAGTCCTGTTTGGACTGTATCGGAGTGATGACCTGTGTGGACTGTATGGGAGTGTAGTCCTGTGTGGTCTGTATCGGAGTGAAGTCCTGTGTTGACTGTATGGGAGTGTAGTCCTGTGTGATCTGTATGGGAGTGTAGTCCTGTTTGGACTGTATGGGAGTGTAGTCCTATGTGGTCTGTAAGGGAGTATAGTCCTGTTTGAACTGTATGGGAGTGTAGTCCTGTGTGGTCTGTATGGGAGTGTAGTCCTGTGTGGTCTGTATGGGAGTGTAGTCCTGTGTGGACTGTATGGGAGTGTAGTCCTGTGTGGTCTGTATGGGAGTGTAGTCCTGTTTGGACTGTATGGGAGTGTAGTTCTGTGTGGACTGTATGGGAGTGTAGTCCTATGTGGACTGTATGGGAGTGTAGTCCTGTGTGGTCTGTATGGGAGTGTAGTCCTGTGTGGTCTGTATGGGAGTGTAGTCCTGTGTGGTCTGAATGGGAGTGTAATTCTGTGTGGTCTGTTTGGGAGTGTAGTCCTGTGTGGACTGTATGGGAGTGTAGTCCTGTGTGGACTGTAT
>SDVV010037801.1:0-10799 GCA_016164225.1 Gammarus roeselii
TACATATCAACATGTTTGTTATTGTATGACTCATTTAGGATATTCGTAATCGATGTAGGCTATTCATAATCGATTTAGGGTATTCGTAATCGATGTAGTTATGCAAGAAATGGTGGCATAGTACATATTACCATGCTTTGTTAGTGTAGGACACATTTGAATATGAGCTTTTAAAACGATTCTATTTAGTTTTCAATGGTTGTTGCAAGTTCATTTTGTTATGTATTCGGTGTTGTTGCCGAAGGATATCGTAGATTATGACATCTGTTTCTCTTACAAGTGATGACCTCAGTTTGTACAGGGTATTTTATAGCAGAATCGATATTATTTGTTTAAATCCATTCCCTTTATTCTTGTTGTATGCATATTTGCAGAGATTCGATCACATCGTCGAGAATAAGGTAGTAGACGGGGTACGTTTCACTTTTTTTCAATCCATATATCTGTAGACAATGGAGTAATGTGGTATCCCTCAAAAATTTGAAAATATATTGAAACTTTGAATTTAGAATTTGTGTTATACATTTTTTAACTCATGTAACACGTACATACGCTTGAACCTACACATTCACATACGTACACAGCCCTATACACATATACAGTTGATGACCAAGGTGAGTAATGTTAGGCTATTTTTTTGTGAAAAAACGCATGTAATCAACTTGTAATAGCTAGCTGGATACCGAGAATGGAGTCAGTGATACGTTGATATCAAGAGGAGACACACGTTTCGTCATAGAATTTACAAAAATGAACATTCATATCTCAAACTTTGTTTACAAGTGATGGAAAAAGAAATCTCCGAAGATGATATGAGTCGGATCGAATAAATTTTGACAAGTGTTGGAAATAACAGTTATTTCAGAATGGACCAACAAGAATCAAACGAGTGGGAGATATCATCCATATATGGGTGCAGGAGAAAGGAATTCTACTTTGGGTAACTAATGTGGGTGCGTTACTTTCGTATGCAAGTGAGTTTGGGGGGAATAAGAAAAGCAAATCTCAAAATTGATATGATCCATGTGGAAAATCTTCATCATGATTGTAATAAAGCTGAGGTAGCGGACAACAAATTATACCTAAGAAAAAAAGAAAATCTGGATCGTACGCAAAATTTCTCAATGATGAAGCTCAGAATGACTTTGAATTGGAGAAGATTCGAATAATTAAGGTTCAAGAAAAAGAAGTAATACATTTGTGGACACACTGGAACGGAACAGCCTTCGGTATTCGCATCAAAGATATGATGGAGTATATGAAGGATTTTCAGAGTATACTGAAATATAGTGAAGATAAGTACGGTTGGATGACGAACAATGCTGCTTAAAACCAAAAAATAGGTAGATGTTGTTGATGATGCCAGCAAGGTCTGTAAATAATGGCCATAAATACTTATACAACTATGTATGTCCTCAATAAAATGTTTGTATTATCCTATACTCGAAGGTTGAGTAATGAATTGCGAACATCTTGTCAGACGGGGGTAACATCGACTAGTCGAAATCAGTAGAAGAATATGTTTCAAGGCGTGAAATGATGCCAGAAACCTATCTCGAGGTGAATGATCCAGATGTGTTACAGATTAGTATGATATAAATCAGAGTCCGATCAGATCTTGAAACGAAGTCATCGTCAAGAATCTGAAAATTATAGGAAAGGAAAATTAAAATCAGAGATGCAAGTTGTCAAAGGTTGTAGAGTCAAGTGGAGTTATTGAAGTAAATTACGAAAAACATGGTGTGAGACTATGTGTCTGTTTGTATAAAACTGGATACAAATTTGAAATACTTGTAGCATTTAATCCACCCAGGTTTGAAAATGGGGTCTCTCTTACTTAGAATGACAACGAATTAAATAACATGTATGTTAAAGTGATATTTAGAGTCGTCTGGAGGGGATCATATGTATATATCAATGACTGAATACCGTACGAAAGGTTTTGTTAGGTTATGATGGATGTGAATAACATGTTAAAGTGATGTAGAATTGAGTCAAAATCAAAAATGATATGAATTACCAGTAACATTCAAACCATCTAAGTTTGAAAATAGGTCCTCTCTGCTAACTAATATGTGATGAGAGTGACAACGAAATAAATAACATATATGTTAAAGTGATATTTAGAGTCGTTTGGAGGGCTTCATATGTATATAGCAATGACTGAATATCATACATAAAGTTAGGTTAGGTTAGGTTTTGATGAGTGTGAATAACATGTAAAATCAAGAATCATATTAAAAATGTATAACAATCAAAACAAACGATGTAATTTACATAGGAAAATGGATGAAATTTGCCAGATCAAAATTGTAAGTGTGAATCAAAACTGCATAGGATAGATCAAAATGTAGAGCGGAGTGGAGAGGATGGATATGAATGTATCATAAAACGACGAAAAGTAACATATGTATGAATGAAAAGATGAACGATAATATATCATTCTTGGTGAAGAAAGGTTAGGTTAAGATGATTAGTTCTTTTCACATTACATGACGTGTGGCTGGTCCACATTAAATATCATGTAACGAAAACGAGGGACTTTGTTCTAATGTAAAAAATCATAGATCAAAGTTAAAATGCTACAGATGTTAACCGACGCTGTGTATGCATACAAATGTGTCTATGTGCCTACACAGTGAGGCTAACAACCCTGTAAATGCCTACAGAAGTGTTCATGTGTGTACATGGTGTGTGATATTAAAAAAAACGTAAAAAGTATAACTATGTGGAGTGATTTGATATGTATATCGCACAAAATAATTACTAAATATCTTACATACCCTTCAAACTTGAATGTAAATAAATAATTAATGGTTAAGATGGATAGGACGACAAGATATTTGAACCTAACATCGCGTGAAACTGTTCCACATTAAAAGAAGTGTAACAAATTGAAGTGAATTTGTTCGTATCGATCACACCTGTTGAGTCATATCCAAACATGTAACAGAGATATCGATAAAATTCTGGACTCTGATCATCTGCAGAAGTAAATTTGCTGGATTAAATTGGAGAAATGTATTCAAACTGCTTTCGATATGATAAATTTACAGCCCAATTGGAGAGCTTTATACACATCAATATCATACATAAGCATCAAACTTTAATAAAAATACATAACTATTGGCAAGGATGACTGTTAGGTTAGATTGCCTAGGTATTAATGTATTTGGCAGTGTAAGGTATCCCTTTTTGCATTCATTGATATTTGATCTATGTTGTCGTACATTGATATATTTTGCTAATTATGCACCTTAGACATGGATTTTATCCTAGATCTTCTTGACTGCGGACCTTACATTACAGATCTGTAGTAAATATGTTAGAGTGGATTAATTCAATATTCGTTACAATATATGAAAATGGTAGGAGCAACACATCCAACACTACGAACAAAATCTTATTCTAACAGTAAAAAAACATATATAAAACTTGCTAACGCTTTAACATCCATAACAATCACTGACCTAAGCGGTAAAGCTTACATAAACGTTTTGAACTCTACAGTCTACTAACGAGCGATCACCTAACATTACTTCAAATTAAACGAAATTACTGGACATGTAACAAGCAGAGTGAAAAAAGTGTATATCTATGTAGGCACACAATCTGCTAAAGATTGGTAAAACTACAGAGATAAGTGGATAGATTTGATAAGAATAAAGCTTAAATTAATGATATAATACCTAACATAAGTATGAAAACAGGGAAAATATATACAGTCCTTGGTAATATTAGGTTAGGATGGTTTAGGTTTACTGCCGTCATTACAAGCCTTTAGTGAAAAAACGCTTCAGTGGATCTGGTGAATGTTCTAATAATTCATATATTCTGAATTAGAACGCGATCTCACAACAAAGCCTGAATTGATTAATAACTTCTACGTGTCTAAACTGCACACGGATCACAAACATTTATAAAAGTGAGACGTGCGGGAATAAGCATCTAGTGAAGACGTGCGAGCGACGAACATAATTGGGATGAACATTAAATTATTGAAGAATTTTAACATTACCACTATACATAAATCCGATGGAATAGTTCTCCAAGATGACAATGAACCGGAGCCAAATCCAGTGTCGAGAGGTAAAACCTATTAATATTTTGGATCATTACATCCAATAAGCGTATTTTATACTCAACATTCCATGAAATTAAGCGAATTTATATCAAATACATATATATTCCGATGATAATCAATCGAAATATACACCAACAAATATAAAATAGCTATATAAAATTCTCTACTCTACCTTAACCGAAAATGATTAATTATTATAAACGGTGTATCCTACCACACCCAGATGATAAATCCTACTCACTTATGGAAAGGTGTACGGTCAATCAATACACGAAGTCGATGAACACTACTGATCTTATAAAAATATAAATAATCCTTCACTGTGATAAAACAGAGGAATTGGTAGTCGACCCTAAAACAGTACAATACCCACGAAAGCTTGAATCACAACTGTGTTGTGTTGGATGGCTTAGTACGTAGAGTTCTGGTCTCGTATTCTGGCGATGCAGGATCGAATCTTGGCGAGGCCTGAAGTTTTTCCAATGATGATTTCACTGTCCACATACATTTCTCCCAACGTTATTGTTGGTATATTCTCTCTTCCACTGATATATAGCAAATTTCAACGGAAATATCCAGTACAGTACCACAGACGAATCATGCATCTGTTTAGTCCGTTATCTCTGAGCAACGTCGAGCAAAGTCACATCCTGGACATAACCAAGAAACTATACACAGGTACAGTTGTCAATAATGGGCCTAACATGAGTCTCAAAGAGTGTGGCTATAAAAATCTGAGGATTTGTTCACTGACGACCTAAATAAAACACTACAACGGTGAACAGCTTGTCGGATAACCTCTCTAACAAACACAAGGAAAATAAGACTAACATCCACAAGAACTTAAAAAATATCAAGTTGAACTTGGACGAACTCCAAATGACCACCAAAAGAGTATAAACCACCTCTACACCAGGACCCATCCATCCAGTAAATCGTCTTCTAAAACGTTACACTATACACTTGCTAGCTTCAACAACGATATTCCACAAAGATGCAGTACGGACTTACACCTCTTAATCATACATTCCTATGATTATCATGGAAAAAAAGCATACAACAATAACTATAAAAAATAGCTAAGTAAGATGCTCTACAATAATGTAACCGACAATAAAATTGTAATACATTGGGTAACCATCCTAGTAAATCGGTCTATTTACACAATTAGGCATAAACAGAACGAGGTTCTTGCCTAGGGGACTCTCTAACTCCTCCTAAATATCGATAAATGTTCCTACAATAAACATATAATAACCTAACAGCAAGATCAAGTTTGTAACAAATGGGATCATCTATATCTATAATAACCACGTCAAACATTGTATCAGGATGTAAGAAGATACATAAAACACTAAAAAATATACAGCTTGTAACTAAATTATACCTGAAATAATGTTCTACATTGTAGATACACACGTAATGTATCTTAATATTCTGATATTGTATAAATAACTAACAGATTGCATTGAAGATGGGAACTGTACAGAGAACGTACAAAACTGAACGAAAATATACTAAAATGCTCGAGTCATAACAAAGCAAGAAGATCAAATCTCTACCATACCCACAACATAAAATAAAACCGTGACGAACGAGAAAAAATTAACATGTAATCAAACAAACAACTAACGTGAATAAGATACCAGGACATGCGAGCAACATACACTGCAACCTATAGTGAATGGTGTGGAATACTTCTACACCAACACGCTATAGTATATACAAAATCGGATGAAATTACTCTCCAACTCAGCCCAAAACTGGGTCATATTAACGTTTCTTTGACAAAGCTAACCGCGGCCTAATCGTAACAGAATGTCATATATACATATAGAAATACCAAAATGATGCAATAACCGATCAATTATGCCTGAAAAAGTGTGGAAGATGCTAACCTAAAGTATCCTAAAATCCTTTAAAAAATCAAAATAAATCAACCGAACATTACTAAGTATACGTAACACAATATATTAACTTACAATAAATCCATATCGTTCAGCTACTCTCGTTATTGGAAGGTCGCGTTTCGGAATACCGATATATCTGTCTCGAAACCTGGATAATGCAATATGGGATAGATAGATTCTCTGTGCAGATGTTGCATCAAGCCAAAATATATACGTTAACCCGCAAACTGCCTGACTGATAATCCATACTATTCCTATAGATATTATATACATATGAAATAAATAGATGGAAAACACATAACATTGCCTAAAATTCCTTATAAGGTTAGTACCATACAGGGTCGACAGCACACTAAGGCTATAAATTGAGTTAAAAGACATACTTACCACACTAATCCTATTAACAGTATATATAGTGATAAATGAACATAACAGACAAAATATCCCAACCCCAACCGCTACGAATCCACCAATAAACCATCAAATGAGTCAATTCTACCCTCAATTAGATAAGAATACAAACATATATGTTTAGAAAAATATATAAGAACAATAAGCCATACATAAATGTATAACGAAACATTCACTCAAACACAGCAATAACTCACGGAAATAACTGATAAGACTAAGAACTGGCAAGAGCAAACTCACCTAATTTTCCAAGAGCGCTTCCAACTTTTTGCCTAAGGGGTTCCTCTACCGCACCCACCAGAAATCGTATAAATATATATAACGAGCACAGTTAGTGACCAAGCGTACCCAAACATCAAAATGATAATGCCCTTATGTAAATATATAACCTAATAACAATCAAATAATTCGAAATGTTATCCGTCTGTCCACTCACTGACTCCCGTCCTACCCTACCCCCCCCCCCGCTCCCCGTTATTGCGTGAACCGCCGTACGCCCGCTTGAGTCAAAGGTTGAATGCATCGCGGTTGACCCTCCCCACCGCCCAATAGTGACTCTAGAATGCCGTTTTTGGTGCTATGCCTACAACTGGTGTGGATTACTCTATTTTTCTTCCCTTGAGAGTTAATCACGACTCATAGTTTAAAGAAAAAGCGCCTAAAATATTCCCTTGTTGATTCATGTGTTAGTGCTTGAGTTGATGGAGACCTCCTTGATGTTCGTATTGAGTTTTGTGTTGAGTTATTAGATTATAGATATGGGGGATATTATTTCTTATGTAGAGTGGTGAGGAAGGGTTCGTTGATAGTTAAAAAATCACAGCGCTCCAAAAAACGTTTAAAATTGTATTACTAGAATTCTTAGTGAAGTTATGCCCACGTATGATATCATAACTAGATTTATGTTAAGCAGAATTCCACGTAGGAAAACTAGTTTTCTGTTCGTGATTGAGTATTCATGAACTTTTTTTTTGTTCTCATGCGTCATGTGTAAAATGTGAGCAAATGTATCTATTATCGGTGTAACAAGATGGTAAATACTTTCTTATCGGAACGAACCTGAATAAAGATTAGCGTAAGTGAAGTCATGGGTTTTGATCCTAGATTTTACCTTTCGGAAGCAGAGCGCCACAAAGCTTGATTGTCCTAAGCTACGTTCTAAGTACACATGTCCAACAGACATAGATCTAGACGCACTGAAAACCTATATCGACGAAAAATTTGCAGCGGTAGCGTCCATCAAGGGCGTCGAAATTGAAGCGGATTTTTGTTATTTCAAATCAAAAGGGAACCAACGCCAGATCAATCACGGAAGTCAAGTATTGGTGCTTTTCCATAGCATTGAATCCCACATCAGTAGCGGGGACGCTGACGCCGCCCTTGGGCAATCAAGACGAGCGGTGAAGGCGGTGAAGAAACGCATCTTACTTATTCGGTTGGCTGATAAATCTGAGCATGGTTGGGGAGCCATTGAGGAATATAGGTCTGATGATTTGGCCAGCAATTCTGATGACGGGAACAGGATCAGACGTGGGAAAAACGCCAGGTTGAATTATCTGCCAAGAGAATTAAACTTAACGGTCCTTCTGCTAGTCCTCGTCCAAAGCTCTCTCTACTCAACAACAGCCGAAGCAGTTTTTTCTGAAATTTTGCGCTTTCCAACCATCGGACATGTGCTTCGCCTGGGGTAACAAGGTCATTGAAAGCTTAACTGCACCAGAACACTGTCAAAATCAGGCAGATCTGTCGAAGAAACCATGAAAGTCGACCCCCAAAACTTGTACTTCTCTCGGCAATCTAGTGGTAATAGTAATGTGTACTTTTACGCAGGTCAATCCGTCGAATGGTACGTATCCGCTTCAGTTATGACTCCTTCCATCAGTTCCGGAGCAACTCATCGGGAGCAATGTTAACTCACCTCCGCGCAAGGAAGGAGGCCAACTATTCCGCATATCAGTTAAGAAGCAACTCGTCGGGACCAACGTTAACTCACTTCCGCGCAAGGAAGGAGGCCAGAAGTAAGACCGACGCGGAGGTCACTAAGAGGACTGCTCACGGCAAGAGCACTTTTACGCCCGGCTTCAGTCGTTATTACAGAAGATAAGTTGTAAATATCCAGACAGAAATGCAATGTCGGTCAAGGGTAATTTAATTCGAAATGTTGACTTATGGGAATCTTTTGCTGATACCTACATAATCGACGTAATCAGACACTGCTATAAAATTATATGCATTTCAACTTCTGTGCCAGCCCGTTTCAGAAAGAATAGATTAGCTTGGTTAGAATATGATTCTGTTACCGATGAAATCAGTCGATTACTTGCCAGCAATTACATCCGTGAGGTGATCCAACCTCCTATATTTATTAACCCACTCTCTGTTCCTAAAAAGCGTCGGCAAACCCTTCACCGATTTTCGAATACGCGCCAAGTTAATTAGGAGGTATTTAAATTTCAGGTCATACACAAAGACCACTCGAAATTGCGCAGTTATCTCGCTAAAGACGGTTACATGATAAATAATGACTTGAAATTGGGCTATCATCACGTGGATACTTTTCCACCCCACCAGACCTATTTACTCTTCAGCTGGCCTAGAGCAGGAAGAAAGATTTTTTTGTGTTTACTGTCCTGCCTTTCTGCTGATCCTCTGCTTGTAATATTTTTACTAAGGTAATGACACCTCTCGGAAGCCGTTTGGAGGGCTCAAGGAAAACGAATAGTGCTGTACCTTGACGATGGCATAATGACTCATCACGATAAAGATTGCCTGTCGTTACAAGGTAGCGAAGTGCAAACAGACCTGCAAGCAGCGGGGTTTACGATGAATAACAGTAAATCCACTTGGCGACTCACGCACAAGTTAGTATGGTTAGGCTTGGAGGTGGACCTCACCAAGTACTGTTATAGAATACCGCCCTCTTAAGTACTGACGATTAGCGCGGGGCTACTAGATTTAAGTTGATCTAACTATTCAACAGCTAAAATCACTGCCAGAGTAGTTGATCAAATAATCTCTGCTAGAATCGCTATTGGCTCTCTAGCCAGACTAATGACTAGATCTGTGCAAACTACAGTAGCCAACGCTGATAACTGGGATCTGCCGCTGCTACTATCCAAACAAGCAAACAATGAATTTTTTTTTGGCGCGAGAACATTGTAACGCTAAGTCGATATCCGATCGACACCACCCCAGACGTCTCAAGTTTAAACTGTGTTATATACACCGATGCCAGTGCTACCGGCGAAGGAGGATACATAGACTCGCCGAGCGTGCCTGCGTATTTCAAAGGGTCTAGTGCAGAAATACTACGGAAAACTACCCGCACTCTTATACGCTTTACTCGTTTCAGAAACAAATATGACAGAAGTCGTTGACATTGTGCTGCGATAGTCATGCCTCGTGTACAATAGTGCTTAACGGCGACATGTCTCCATCCATTCAAGAATTGGCCTCACGTATATACAGGCTTTGTGCATCCATGGGAGTTAAAACAATTCCCAAATGGATCCCGCTTGTTGAGAACACCGAATCCGATAAAATAAGTAAACTTAGAGACTGTGATAGCTGGACTGTGTGCGAGGAGACTTATGAATATTTTGACGAGATGTGGGGGAAATATTCATATGACCGTGTTGCAGATAACCTAAACAAGAAGTGCGCAAAATTTAATTCGAAGTATCCCTGTCCAGGCACATGGGGAGTAGATTCGTTCATATATAACACCCATTTCCTTAGTTGCTAGAACCATACTACATTTGAAGAAATGCCGAGCCAGTGGAACTATGGTAGTGCCGAAGTGGACGTCTTCAGACTTTTAGTCACTGCTAGTCGACCCCTAGGGAAATTTTCAGAATTTTGTTATCAAATTTGCAGAATACGAGCGGCTAATTAATTTATTTGACGCCGGTTCATCTGGTGGTACTGTCTTTACCTCAAATTTTAAATCAAACATACTCTGTCTTCGAATCCATTTCTCTGTTCCCTCATAGCTGTTCTCTGCGTTTGCTAGATATCAAAATATACGAGGTAAAAGTCCACTATTTCGGGGACCTAACTAAGCAGTGGGTTTTGTCCTGTCACATTGAATACAGTTACAGATTATCGGCTCAGTCACGCAAGAACCTTTACGACTGTTAAGTAAGTTTCGGTTTTGACCAGCAGTTCTGTTTATATCCGTTCGTTCAAACTTAACGCGTCCCACGAGCTTAATACGTTTTCTTTAGTCTGTTTTCCGATCGAATAAGCTTTCATTTGCAACATTGATTTCAAGTTTTTATCTTGCTAGTAAGAAATAGGTTGACGGTTAGTCTATAAATGATGAACTTGCTTTTGTTTTTCTTCCGCGATTTAATAAGTTACCAGTTTGTATTTTCTCTGTGCACAAATATATA
>SDVV010037802.1:0-10799 GCA_016164225.1 Gammarus roeselii
ATGCTTACAAAGAGCATGGGAAGATGGATGACCTAAGAGCCTTTGTACGACACTCCACGTATAGATGCTTACAAAGAGCATGGGAAGATGGATGACCTAAGAGCCTTTGTACGACACTCCACGTATGGATGCTTACAAAGAGCATGGGAAGACGGATGACCTAAGAGCCTTTGTACGACACTCCACGTATGGATGCTTACAAAGAGCATGGGAAGATGGATGACCTAAAAGCCTTTGTACGACACTCCACGTATGGATGCTTACAAAGAGCATGGGAAGATGGATGACCTGAGAGCCTTTGCACGACACTTCCAGTATGGATGGTTACAAAGAGCATGGGAACGATAGATAACCTGAGAGCCTTTGCACGCCACTCCCTGTGTGGATGGTTACAAAGAGCGTAGGAATGATAGATGACCTGAGAACCATTGTACGATATTCCCAGTATGGATGGTTACAAAGACGTAGAAAATAATAGCCTGAAAGCCTTTGCATGCTATTCCTGAAAGAATTGGTACAAATTACATGCAAATGGCAAACTGTAAATATGTCAGGCAACTATTTTTGTGAGGCTTCGTTTCGGGCAGGACATACGCTGAACTTTGTAGAAATTGTGAAGGATTGCGTTTGTCAATTCAGTTTGTCGGAAGTCGTGAAGTACTGCGTTTGTCGGGAGTCGTGAAGTACTGCGTTTGTCGGAAGTCGTGAAGTACTGCATTCGTCCGAAGTCGTGAATTACTGCATTTGTCCGAAGTCGTGAATTACTGCATTTGTCCGAAGTCGTAAAGTACTGCATTTGTCCGAGGTCGTGAAGTACTGCATTTGTCCGAGGTCGTGAAGTACTGCATTTGTCCGAAGTCGTGAAGTACTGAATTTTGTCTGAAGTCGTGAAGTACTGCATTTGTCCGAGGTCGTGAAGTACTGCATTTGTCAATTGCGTTGGTCAGAAGTCGTGAAGTACTGCATTTGTCAATTGCGTTGGTCAGAAGTCGTGAAGTAATGCATTTGTCAATTGCGTTGGTCAGAAGTCGTGAAGTACTGCATTTGTCAATTGCGTTGGTCAGAAGTCGTGAAGTACTGCATTTGTCAATTGCGTTGGTCAGAAGTCGTGAAGAAATGCATTTGTCAATTGCGTTGGTCAGAAGTCGTGAAGTACTGCATTTGTCAATTGCGTTGGTCAGAAGTCGTGAACTATAGCGTCTGTCATAAGTTGTGAAGAAATGCGTTTTCATAGATAACTGAAGAGGCTTAATCCTTTCGATGACAGAGGGGTTCACCAGAGATGAATGAAATCATCTGGCGATAGACAGATCATAAACGAAGATATATGCCCGCTAATAGGTTAATCTGTAGGGATTGATTTTCTAATTAACTCTTTAGCAGGCACAGGGATTCACATGAGAGGGGTTCACTGGAGAGGGGTTCACTGGGGAGGGGTTCACTGGAGAGGGGTTCACTGGAGATGAACAAAATCATCTGGCAGTAGAGAATATAATGCCACGACGAGAGAGGGAAGGCAATCCTCACCGGTATCTGTACCGCTAATGGGTTGAATTTCGCCCGCAGGTATAGCAAATATGAATAGCGCATTTATAATAGATCTGTAGCGATGACACTCTGACATGTTTGCGTAATTAATAAAATATAAGCGCTTCGTTTATATGTACGAACAATTTTAGGTGATTAATAACAGCACGTCGCATGAACAAGTAAACAAATGAACGTACACTGCCTACCCCGACAAGACAATAAAGAAACAACAAGTAGTGAAAACCTTCACTAAAACTAAAATAGCGGCAGACACGCATGCAGCAAAGCATTTACAATAGGTTCCAAAGCGGTGAAATCCTGGTTGCTCTCCCCGTGGAGTTGCGAGCTAAAGCGCGCCTTAGTGTGCCAAGTCAACATTAGGGGACGTCCGCTCCAACAGTGCACTATACAGCCGAGGAAAGGAGGAAGGCAGGTGCATCAGTGCAATAAATACGACGCTGTTGAAGTTTTGAATTCGGCATCCCTCTAGTGCGTGGGTTTGTAAGTATTTAGGTCAATACATACATGCTTGCACACATGCACGTATTCATAATCTGTTGGTAACATAACTACAAAGCGACGTATTTATTTGATTGATAGTACATACTGTAGTGTGATGCTTAACCTATAACGAAAGAACAAACGATATTATTGCAATAATTATACAATTTAAAGTGATTTCCGAGATGGTATTTGGATCTAAACATGACTATAACTAGTTCTGTAAATCGACGATTTATCAACTTAATTGAAAGCAAAACAGGACGATATAGGATTTCGGTGAAATGGTCAATAATTTTTTTTCCGCTAGACTGTACCTATTTATAAGGAAGGTAGGTATTTTTGCTGCCCTAACCATGGATAGAAGAGCATCCATTTGCAGGCGTTTACGTGTGTTGGCGCCTTCCCAGGAGAACTTTAGTGGGCTATTGACGTGGTAAGTGTGTGTGTGTGTGTGTGCGTATGTGTGTGTGTGTGTAGACAAGCCTGCTAGATTCAAAGGAAGACACGCAACGATGTTTGCTCGTGTGTGCAGTAAGGTAACAAAAGCAATAACATCGGAACAAACCTGAAATAAGTATGTAACAATTGAGAATACCAAATATACTTGATAAAATAAATTGCTGTACAACTAAGTTTACAAATTTATTCCAAAAAAATAAAATAAAATAATATATTTTACAATAAAGAGTTGAGGTAAATACAGATAATGAAAAAAATAGTATTTGTTTATTTGATTTGAGCCTCATTTCCACCGGAGCCTCAACGTGAGTCGAGTCATAATAGGCTCCTCCGTAGGGCGCGAACGGGTATTTGTTTCTGGATATGTACATATAAATTACTGAATTCCGTACAAGTAAAGAAATTTCAGACAAAAATATTATTGCACTTGACTGTACCAGATATCATAGGCATTCAGATATGCTCATGCACGGAACGGCACAGAGTACGTGATTCTAGACTCAATAAATTTGGCTAATTTCATAGACCAGCGGTCGTTAGGCCATTTGCTTGATCGACGACATAATTGAACTGCTCGTCTTGCCTTGTTAAGTCTATATTTTACGGGCGCGGTCTCATGTGTTCAAACTACGCTCATTGTCAAAGTTTTATGTACGGTCTTGTAGGTTAAAATTACACATTGGTTGAATACATTTTAGAGGCGGTCTTGTGTGTCGAAACATTGTTGAATAACGATAAATTCAAGAGAAGGTCGTTTGTAGTGAAACTACTCTGTTTTCTGTACAGCTGAGTTTGTGTTCGTAAACGGTTTTATACACTGGTCAACTGAATTCTATAAACGATATCGTGCGTTGAAACGACGCTGGTTGGCGCTTTATTTAACGGCGTTCTCGAATGCTATTTAACTCTCTTTAATAGGAGTTCTCGAGTGATGAAATTGGTGTGAATAACTCCGTGTTTTATTGACGTTCTCATGTGTTTGGGGAAGGGTACTGGGGCTGGGTATTAAAACAACATATTTCGGCGGGGTAGTTGGTCATGAGTATATGCAGGTACTTTATTTTTTAGGGACCATCTATATATTTACCTATATAAACAATACCTAATATTTTAGAAATAGACACAACAAGAGATTGCGGAATGTGGCATCGTTCAAAACACACAACGTGGACTGTTTGAACACACAGGCAGGAGTCTTCCATTACCGTGCCCATATGACACACGGGCAGGGGTCTCCTATTACCGTGCCCTTAGAACACACGGGCATGGGTCTCCTATTACCGTGCCCTTAGAACACACGGGCATGGATCTCCTATTACCGTGCCCTTAGAACATACGGGCAGGGGTCTCCTATTACCGTGCCCTTAGGACACACGGGCATGGGTCTCCCATTACCGTGCTCTTAGGACCCACGGGCAGGGGTCTCCTATTACCGTGCCCTTAGAACACACGGGCAGGAGTCTCCCATTACCGTGCCCTTAGGGCACACGGGCAGGGGTCTCCTATTACCGGGCCCTTAGAACACACGGGTAGGGGTCTGCTATTACCGTGTACTTAGAACACACGGGCATGGGTTTCCCATTACCGTGCTCTTAGAACACACGGGCATAAGTCTCATATTACCGTGTTCTTAGAACCCACGGGCAGGAATCTCTTATTCCCGTGCCCTAAGAACACACGGGAAGGGGTCTCTATTTCCGTGCCCTTAGAACAGACGGGCATGGGTCTGCCATTACCGTTGATAGCTGTGGCATAGCCGTGGCATAATCCCCCCAGCCAGCTTGTGCATGCACATCGTACGCGACTTCCCCGTTTGATGAGTAATTAGACTGCTCTCGGTATTATGCATGAGATGATTTACAGGGCGCAGAGAGAAAGAATACAAAGCAGAAAAGTACTGCTCTCAGTATTATGAGTATATGAGTAGCAATGGAGAGATATGTCACGTCTCTCCGAGAGGTTGAACCGTACGACCATTGTGAGCTAAACCGTACGACCATTGTGAGCTAAACCGTACGACCATTGTGAGCTAAACCGTACGACCATTGTGAGCTAAACCGTACGCCCATTGTGAGCTAAACCGTACGACCATTGTAAGCTGAACCGTACGACCATTGTGAGCTAAGCCGTACGACCATTGTGAGCTAAACCGTACGACCTTTGTGAGCTAAACCGTACGACCATTGTGAGCTAAACCGTACGACCATTATGAGCTAAGCCGTACGACCATTGTGAGCTAAACCGTACGACCTTTGAGCTTGAATTTATTATTTTCGAGTTTAAATTCCAACATTCCTGCAATGAGATTGTGGGCAAATTTCGGTCGATACCGATACTCTAAAACGGCCGATACCGACACCGAAACTGTATATTGTTTAAAAAGGTCGATATTATTTAATACTGAGGTAGGACTTATATTGGAAGCTTTTATAAGAAAGCACAAAAGTAAGTAATTAGACATTGTCAGCTACACGGAAGTGATATCGACTGCTACACGGAACTAGACATCGTCAGCTACACGGAAGTGATATCGACTGCTACACGGAACTAGACATCGTCAGCTACACGGAAGTGATATCGACTGCTACACGGAACTAGACATCGTCAGCTACACGGAAGTGATATCGACTGCTACACGGAACTAGACATCGTCAGCTACACGGAAGTGATATCGACTGCTACACGGAACTAGACATCGTCAGCTACACGGAAGTGATATCGACTGCTACACGGAACTAGACATCGTCAGCTACACGGAAGTGATATCGACTGCTACACGGAACTAGACATCGTCAGCTACACGGAAGTGATATCGACTGCTACACGGAACTAGACATCGTCAGCTACACGGAAGTGATATCGACTGCTACACGGAACTAGACATCGTCAGCTACACGGAAGTGATATCGACTGCTACACGGAACTAGACATCGTCAGCTACACGGAAGTGATATCGACTGCTACACGGAACTAGACATCGACAGCTACACGGAAGTGATATCGACTGCTACACGGAACTAGACATCGTCAGCTACACGGAACTGATATCGACTGCTACACGGAACTAGACATCGTCAGCTACACGGAACTAGACATCGTCAGCTACACGGAACTAGACATCGTCAGCTACACGGAACTGATATCGACTGCTACACAGAACTAGACATCGTCAGCTACACGGAACTAGACATCGTCAGCTATACGGAACTAGACATCGTCAGCTACACGGAATGATCATGTATCCCAGCATCGTCTGTTACTGAAAGGAAAAAACATTTTATTTTACCGCTTAGAATATTGGTTTGAAATCCGAAAGCAACGTCAGTGGAATGATTGTCCACACACACACACCAATCCGACAGTGTTGAAATACCCACCCATCGGCCGTCGTCCGACACAGCGGAATTGAGCATGTCTCCCACCATCGTGTTATTATTAAAACATATACAGGATTGTTGACAGCATTCAATTATGATGATAATAAAAGATGTTTATGCTCCGAACTTGTTTTTCTCCAGGGGACAGATTATTCACACATGCCGACCAGACGGCATTTCAGAATACCCACACGGTAGTCTTGGTTGCAATAGCTTGAATACCCGACCGGTGGTCTTGGTTATAATCGCTTTAATGCCCATACGGTGGTCTTGGTTACAATCGCTTTAATGCCCATACGGTGGTCTTGGTTATAATCGTTTGATTACAAGAGTACTGGTGTTTTGTGTTCGATTTCCAAACCCTGATATCGGAGGTATAAAAGGCTCGAGTCAGCAAGTTGAGGCGAGCTGGCATGGATTTCGTGACTCTTGGCGCATAGGTGGGTTAACTCTTTGTTAGCATCTATCAACAACAATACGCCGAAGGCAATTTGCTTATAGTTAAAGCGTCGATAGACGAGATATACGTCTTGTGCTGTTGACCAGAGACAAACCTTCACCTCGCGCTCTCCTACAGTTAATGACTGTGCCTCCTTCCATCTCAACGACACTGACGCACGTCAATACGCCTGCTTTTACGAGGTGTTTAGATAGAAACCTGCCTATTGATGTACTGCAGGTAATTTTCCCAATAAAACAGGTAAAAACTTGAGTTAGGGGTGAAAAACATCAGTAAAAGGGTCAATATTTTCAATTAGGAAATAATAATTTGATTAAAATAGACACACCGCATAAGAATTCTTGATTTTCAAAAAATAGTATTATACAACTTTTGCTTTTCACTTCACAATAACACTACAAGAGGAGAAGAATATGAATAGGTTTTTTGATCATTTATAATTTAAAAAATTTCAATTTAAAAATACTTCCAATTTTATGGCAACAGTTTACGAGAACATTTAAATAAAGTAGCTACTGAGTGTCCTGATTACTTGAAAACTGTTGGAAATATAATTTTGAACATTTTTATCCATATTTTTCAAGAATTTCAGTTAGCAGATACAGAAGGCGTTTTAACAATGGAACAAATATAAATAAATATTTTGAACATTTTGATACTAAAAATATTGATATTTGATTTCGAAAGCAAATGTATTCGTATTGCAGTACTCTACTATAACTTTCGAATGATTGATTCCTTGCCGTAATTACTACGTAACTTAACAAGCGCTATCACACCTTTCATGGTCTAAGAGCCTCCCAGTGATGAATGACACTCATCATTCCGCAGACAAAACGACTCTGTGAAATAGTGTAATCCCCGCTAAGGTTCGGAGACTATAAACTTCCCTATTGGTGGCATCACACAAAACTATCAGACCCTGGAATCACCATTGATGTGACAAAAGCATGCATAAATATAACATTTATGTGTACATTTCTTTTATTACTTCAGATATTATTCATTTACAAGGTGTCCCCTGACGAGGGTGTTTAAATTTCCCTGACTTCTCGTTGTTTTTTTCAGAGAAAATGTAGCTTTTTCCAGTGAATAAATGAGCCTCCTTAAAATAGATTGCAGTAGCACAAGTCATGCAGAAATTATTCTTGTACTGCATCTCTGCAACTCAATATTTAAGTTAAGGCGAGTTAGGAAGGATATTTAACTTAGATAATGCAAAAGTTGTAATATTATATTTAATAATATTTTCTAGAAGATTTATAAATGACAATAAATTTGACAGATAAATATTCAAAATTTTCCAGCGATTTTTACAAAAATTCCTGACTTTTTCCTGACTTTTCCAGTGTAAACTAAATTCCCTGACTTTAACAGTTTTCCCTGACTTTTCACACCAGGGGACACCCAGATTTATGTACAAACAAAATTGAAATAAAATGTAAAATATTGACGGGGTTTTGGCCGACTTCCCAACGATACCGATAGTACAAAAAAGACCGATACCACCAATACCGATAGATCGGTGCATCTTTAGTATTTTAGTGTGTATATGCATGTACGAAACACACCATAGATCAGTGCATCACTTGTATTTTGTGTGTATATGCATATATGAAACACACCGTCTCATTGCATGGATGATGGAGTCCAGTTTAGTGTGTATATGCATGTATGAAACCCACCATCTCATTGCATGGATGGTGGAGTCCAGTTTAGTGTGTATATGCATGTATGAAACACATCATCTTATTGCATGGATGGTGGAGTCCATTTTGGTGTGTGCATTCATGTATGAAACACACCATCCCATTGCATGAATGGTGGAGTCCAGTTTAGTGTGTATATGCATGTATGAAACACATCATAGATCGGTGCATCTCTTGTATTTTAGTGTGTATATGGATGTATGAAACACACCATGGATCGGTGCATCTCTTGTATTTTAGTGTGTATATGCATGTATGAAACACACCATAGAACGGTGCATCTCTTGTATTTTAGTGTGTATATGCATGTATGAAATACACCATCTCATTGCATGGATGGTGGAGTTCAGTTTAGTGTGTATATGCATGTATGAAACACACCATCTCATTGCATGGATGGTGGAGTCCAAACACTAACATTTGGTATTTCTGTTCACGATGGTACAGAGAAAGAAATCTTTGATAGGTAAAGGTGTCGGAGATTGCAAGCACAATCTTTGATAGGTAAAGGTGTCGGAGATTGCAAGCACAATCTTTGATAGGTAAAGGTGTCGGAGATTGCAAGCACAATCTTTGATAGGTAAAGGTGTCGGAGATTGCAAGCACAATTCGGTGGAAGTGAAGAAAAGATACGCATTCGAAAATGAATGACATTTGTCGAGCCTTAATACAGAAATACGCTATATTACAAACATTAAAACGGAGATTAAATGTGGTTTCACGATCGAATATTGACGCACCACAACTCGGATTAAAATCGTTATCGCAAGACACATTTCAGATTAGAACATGAGTCATCTTCAGCGGTGATTAAATTCAGTTATGAAGAGGACAAATAATGGACCTTATTTTAAAATGGTAGAATGTCACGTCATTCACTGTGTCGTCATGAGTACAATAGTAAAAAATTATGTCATTTACTGTATCGTCATTACCACAATAGTAGAATATCAAGTCATTCACTGTGTCGTCATGACTACAACAGTCAGTAGAATATCACTCCATTCACTGTGTCATCATGACCACAACAGTAGAATGTCACGCCATACACTGTCGTGACCACAGAACTAGAATGTCCCGTCATTCAATGTGTAGTCACGACCACAATAATGTGTATGAACCACAAATGGGCCTGATATTCTTAGTGCGTCTGAGAGGACCGGATCATCAGAATGTATTGACGGAAACTCCTTATCCTAAGGTAGTGAATTTGCAGACAACTGAATCATATATTCTCAAGCATTTATAGAGGTACAGTCAGGTCCCACAGTCAGGTCCCATGATCCGCGAGCATTTCTCATCTTTCGATTTTGTGCGAAATTTCTTCCGTACTCGTCGAGTCACAAAGAACTATCTAGGCGTTCCTAGGGTCATTTTGAAAATTAGATAGTGGATACCATTTTGTGCTTTCCTCGGTTACTAAGTGAATATTTGAATAGCGTTAGGAGCAGATTTCAGATAACCTTTCGTTTCATGTAGCATTTCAGCCACGGGTTTATTCTTCATCAGGTAGGTAGCACGTTAGAGATTTTACTCTACATATCGCAAGACGACTTCATTCATACTGGGTGAACCCTTCTGCCCGCTAAAGGGTTAAATACAAAAATAATCCTAATATTCAACACATTTCCCCTACATATTTTCGAATAAATGATCTCTTTAACACGACACAGACGCGTTTAGATGCTCAACTCATCCACAGCGGTCCTGTTCCATTTCTCGACGAGGAAGAAATAAGCAAAAGGCTGAGTGTCCTGAAATCAACTGCATATTGAGGGGTGGAGGGACGGGTGGGGGTGCAGAGGGTTGAGGGAGCTCAAGATCAGCAACTTTTGTCAAGCTTAGTAGGACTGTAAACGAAAGAGCTAAAGCCGAGGAGTTGGGACCCTGAATTGCCTCAATATTGCACGAATAATGCGGCAATATTGGCTAATATATCCCAGCAATATTGCACGAGCAAGCCAAGCAAAAGGTCTATCTATCCCGGAGGCTGTTTGCAAGTAGCCGGCTGCTAGCTACATCCCCGCGTCTATGAAAAACACGGATTTCCAAGGGATTTTCTACGAGATCGTTCACGTTGACGAACGAAAATAATATACTGAACTGTCGGAGTGTCTTAGATGCATACTCAGATACATCAGTCTTAGATGCATACTCAGATACATCAGTGACATGTCTTAAATGCATACACAGATACATCAGTTAGATCAGTATTAAATGCATACACAGATACATCACTTAGATCAGTCTTGAATGCATACACAGATACATCAATAACATCAGTCTTAGATGCATACTCAGATACATCAGTTACATCAGTCTTAGATGCATACTCAGATACATCAGTTACATCAGTCTTAGATGCATACACAGATACATCAGTTACATCAGTCTTAGATGCCTACTCAGATACATCAGTTACATCAGTCTTAGATGCATACTCAGATACATCAGTTACATCAGTCTTAGATGGATACTCAGATACATCAGTTACATCAGTCTTAGATGCATACTCAGATACATCAGTCTTAGATGCCTACTCAGATACATCAGTTACATCAGTCTTAGATGCCTACTCAGATACATCAGTTACATCAGTCTTAGATGCCTACTCAGATACATCAGTTACATCAGTCTTAGATGCATACTCAGATACATCAGTTACATCAGTCTTAGATGCCTACTCAGATACATCAGTTACATCAGTCTTAGATGCATACTCAGATACATCAGTTACATCAGTCTTAGATGCATACTCAG
>SDVV010037803.1:0-10798 GCA_016164225.1 Gammarus roeselii
TGGTACTATTCTCCAGTCTCGGGCTTAGCGTGGTACTATTCTCCAGTCTCGGGTTTAGCGTGGTACTATTCTCCAGTCTCGGGTTTAGCGTGGTACTATTCTCCAGTCTCGGGTTTAGCGTGGTACTATTCTCCAGTCTCGGGTATAGCGTGGTACTATTCTTCAGTCTCATATATAGCGTGGTACTATTCTTCAGTCTCTAGTATAGCGTGGTACTATTCTTCAGTCTCATGTATAGCGTGGTACTATTCTTCCAAGCATGTATAGCGTGGTACTATTCTTCAGTCTCATATGTAACGTGGTACTATTCTTCAATCTCTAATATAGCGTGGTACTATTCTTCAGTCTCATATATAGCGTGGTACTATTCTTCCTCTTATGTATAGCGTGGTACTATTCTTCAGTCTCATAAATAGCGTGGTATACTATTCTTCAGTCTCATGTATAGCGTGGTACTATTCTTCAGTCTCATATATAGCGTGGTATACTGTTCTTCAGTTTCATGTATAGCGTGGTACTAATCCTCAGTCTCATATACAGCGTGATACTGTGACTGCTCTCCCGATTGCATCCCTCAGCCAGCTACGGCCTCTGAAGTGTCACTGTATCTGTTGCAGACGCTCCCGGCAACATTGGGCTGTCGAGCGGCCACCTGCGAGCAAGCGTTAAGTTAGGTGAGACATTGGATTATACGATTCGGTACACAGCCAGCCTTATGCTGGAATTTCAGGTAGCGCCAGTACAAAATTACCTCATAATTGATTACAGCTGATACTTCGCTTAGTGAGAACCGTATTGATTTTTTTTTTATGAAATACTTTAGATTATTCGATTTTGACAATCAACGCCACCGGTGTTATCAACGCCACCAGTAATAATCAACGCCACCAGTACAATCCACGCCACCAGTATAATCAACGCCGCCAGTAAAATCAACGCCACCAGTATAATCACAAGTTGACTATATATTCACTAAATTGATGTCCGGAAGAAACTTGTCCTCAATTAGAGAATAGTTTAATCATATAAGGTCAAAATCCTATATAGCTGTTACGTGTTTGCTACTGCGTTCAAATACATCTCAAGAAACCTCTTATAAGCTACACTGTATTCAGGGTCTACTGATTTGTATGTCTAATCACAATCCACTCGCATGACCAGTTAACACGTCATATCGCATCATTGTATCCGTTTTTTTTCTGAAATAATAATGAGAATTGTTTCCAACTAAACCTAATTAGAGCCACAACAAGGAAGTACCTTGTGCAGATAACTTTGGTAGAAACTCAAACCTTTCAGACAAAAATTCAGCTAAGAGGAAGGAACATGAACTTTGATAAATTATTTTTAAAAAATCCTTACCTCATACGGAATACGGCTTGCATTGCCGGATGAAAGGGGTGTTGCTATCGGCCCAATCTATTTCACGCTCCAGATTATTGGAACTAGTTTGCAATCATAAATTGGAAAATACTAAAATGAAGACCAAATTTCTGGCTGACTCGAAATCAAGGGGTCAAATGTTTGAGAATCACTCTTTAGATATTATGGTTTTAATGAGAGATGGCATTTTTTTAGTAACGAAACTAGACCCAACTAGAACGTGACAGTACTCTTCTGATTGCCAATACTGCCGTCGATCTATTATGCAAGATTGATTGGATCAGGGAGCTATGCCATCCTACCAACCAATCGGTCAAGAAACAAAAATAATATATTCACTCTGAGCTGTCAAATTTTGGAGGAAGAAGCTATATTCATGCTTTCCGGTATCAATATCCATGCTCGTCATTACCAGTTATTCATAGATCATCAATATTAGCTCTCCTGCTTGAACTGGACCTAACAAAAATGTGTCTGAGAGCAGGCGTTCCGATCGAACTGAGCCACTGGAACCACATCTGCGTGCACAGCAACAACACCAGCCTCGACCTCATCATGAACGGAAAAATGTTCTCAAGCAGCCTACCACTCCGAAAGTTGGCAGAACCGAGTACGAGTGATATAGACGATGGAGAAGACCCAAGACGGAACAACGACACTCAAAGTCGGGATCATATTGAAAACGAGGATGACTATAACAGAGGAGTGAATTACTTCACCGACAAAGATGGTGTAAAATTCCAAATGGAGTGGTCGTCTCATATCTGGAGATCCAACTCAACTTTTTCCACGGTTCGCAGCGTTCTGGGACAACTCGAGAAAATTCCTATATCAGTTCGCATTCCTCTTCTTGATAAGAGGAAGAACAACCCGACGAATTTTATTATTTTGATCCTAGGAAGCTTCAATAGCAAACAAAACTTTTTCTCGGGTCGATTTTCTGACATCAGGGTCTTCAAAGGGTCCCTATCTCCTGATGAGATGACATTATTGGCCACCTGTTCAGATCAAAACCTAGAAGGCATCCAGATGGCTCTTGAGTATAAGTCGACTAATATCAAGGTTGGGGAGATAGTACAAAAAGAGCTGTGCAAATCACCAGCTGATCATCACGTAATTATAGAAAATATCAGCACGCACCAGACGGAAGCGGATAGGATGTGTAAACTCTTCAATGGTTTCCTTCCAAGGTTAGAAAAAATTGACGATGTTCACATGTTCAGCGACACATCATTCAACATCCAAGAGAAAGAGTTCACGTTTTGGATATCCAACCAAACAAACTTGGAAGCATTTTCACTTCAGAACAACACTTGTCACTCCCAAACGGTGATCCACGGAGTCTACATGGTCCACGACATGTTGTGCTACTCCTGGCCGGACTATCTCATCTGCCACGTACCTCACGGGACAAGCCTCACTATGCTATACACAGACGAAGAGCATAAGATGATCTACGGCCGGAGGGGGGAAGATTTTGCACTGGCAAGCAAAGAAGGGCTTTGGATGACCTATGATGAAAGCCAACAGACTCGGTTGATTATAAAAGACACTTACGGAGCCAACCTTGCCAGCTACAACTGCGACTCCTTAACTCAAGCGTTAGGGAAGCACAGCTGGAACAACCTGCTGACAAAACAGTCCGTGGATATCACTCTAAGCGTTTGCAGAAACCAAGAGTTCACCTGCAGTGACGGCCGCTGCGTTGCGCTTCGTCTGCGTTGCGACGGGTATCGTCATTGTCGCGATTCTTCAGACGAAGTAGGATGTGGAGCACTGTCACCACCGGCTGCTGGGTACCACAAGCACCTTGTACCAGAGGGTGGACTTCGACTTGTCTTTGAAGTTGCAATATCGGACGTGCACGACATCAATGTAAGTAAATTATTAGAAAAAAATACAATTTTACCAAAATTGTTTGAAAAAAAAACGAAGTGCATCTGTAAATGAAAATTGTCTGATTTTATCTCTTAATGTTTCTATCTACGAGAACTGTACATTTGACTCGATAGGCACTTATACGAGAAGTATGAAAATATCAATAATTTATGTGTTTACGTGCAGTTAACTTCAGTTTATAACACGGTTAATCACTGATAAATTACAACATTTTTGGTGGAATAAGGATTTTCTTTGAATTTCAAGGCCCAGATACTTTTAAAATGGTTGCAGGATTAACTACCCTAGAATTCCACCAATTTGACATTCATAATGAGCGATTTAGTAATTAACAAAAGAAATAATATTGCCGTCTTCATACCGCAATTTACTTGCGACCCGTGGTCTATTGGATAGAGTCTCCGACTCGCAGCCTCAGGATCCTGATTTTTAACTCAACTTGATGCAAAACTTCGGTCTCGACATGAGCAGCCCCTCATATTAAGATAGACGCTTGCAACAATTACTTCAGTTTTGATATCAGCTGCAACGAAAAAAGATAGTAAAATTATTTGATACTTCAATTGTCAAAATATTACAGTAACTAAACAGAGAAACATGCTCTGCGAAATTCATGGCAACCTAATCTGCGAATTTTGCGTTTACATACTTTTATCACTAAAGGACGTCTATGTTCGGCTCGCCAGGCTTTCTCTGCAAGCATTGCAAGTCCTTTCTAGCTGTTCATTTCAAGCAGTTGAGTTGTACAGAAAGCAATAAAAGTGATTTATAACATATGGCATAATTTTAACAAACGCAACTAAAGGTGCCCTGAAATAATTTGGCGCATCGCATGTACGAAACATTACACAGCAAAGGTTTGATGTATTCCCATCTTGTCCGCATCCAGTTTAAAGACAGTTCTTAATCAGCATGTATTCGTTTTCAAACAGATGAAAGACAACCGTATTATGGCCACTATTCGTCTGGTTATTTCTTGGTCTGACCCGAGGCTGGAGTTCATGCATCTCCGCATGAACTCCACTGGTATCTTGACTACGGCAGAGTTAGACAACATCTGGGTGCCGAGGGTGACCATCAAACAGGCTTCTTTTGAGGACAACTACAACATCCTTCAAAATAACAAAGTCTTCAGACTAGGTTATCTCATGCTACAGAAAGACCCCGTCAACGAAATCAGGAACGGTTCACGAGGTGAGTCTCGGAAGCAAGAGCAGAAAGCGCCTATTGCAGTACAAATCAGGAACGGTTTACGAGGTGAGTCGCGACAGCAAGAGCAGGAAGCGCCTATTGCAGTACAAATCAGGAACGGTTCTCGAGGTGAGTCGCGGGAGCAAGAGCAGAAAGCGCCTATTGCAGTACAAATCAGGAACGGTTTACGAGGTGAGTCGCGACAGCAAGAGCAGAAAGCGCCTATTGCAGTACAAATCAGGAACGGTTCTCGAGGTGAGTCGCGGGAGCAAGAGCAGGAAGCGCCTATTGCAGTACAAATCAGGAACGGTTCACGAGGTAAGTCTCGGAAGCAAGAGCAGAAAGCGCCTATTGCAGTACAAATCAGGAACGGTTCACGAGGTGAGTAGCGGGAGCAAGAGCAGAAAGCGCCTATTGCAGTACAAATCAGGAACGGTTCACGAGGTGAATCGCGGGAGCAAGAGCAGAAAGTGCCTATTGCAGTACAAATCAGGACCGGTTTACGAGGTGAGTCTCGGAAGCAAGAGCAGAAAGCGCCTATTGCAGTACAAATCAGGAACGGTTCACGAGGTGAGTCGCGGGAGCAAGAGCAGAAAGCGCCTATTGCAGTACAAATCAGGAACGGTTCACGAGGTGAGTCTCGGGAGCAAGAGCAGAAAGCGCCTATTGCAGTACAAATCATGAACGGTTCACGAGGTGAGTCGCGAGAGCAGGAGCAGAAAGCGCATATTGCAGTACAATTCAATCATTCATAAACCATAGATACATTCTAACGCAAGACTTTTTTGGCCGCGTTCAATGATAATGTTAGACTTCCTTTCGAAGTTCGTTAAAAGGGCTTAATGTCTTCATCGCTGCTATTATAAATTATGAAACAAGATAATTGCAAATGCTCTAAACACAGGCTGCTCCCTGCCTCACGATCTATCACAGGCTGCTTCCTGCCTCACGATCTATCACAGGCTGCTTCCTGCCTCACGATCTATCACAGGCTGCTTCCTGCTTCACGATCTATCACAGGCTGTTTCCTGCCTCACGATCTATCACAGGCTGCTTCCTGCCTCACGATCTATCACAGGCTGCTTCCAGCCTCACGATCTATCAAAGGCTGCTTCCTGCCTCACAATCTATCAGAGGCTGCTTCCTGCCTCACTAGATAACAGTCTATGCCCTACTTCATGATAATAGAATATTCGTTTACATGTCCTTATGCAGAACGCACCTGATCTTCGACGAGCGAGTGGTTTACCCACTGCAATCATTGTCACTCATGCCGGTTCACCCAACTCTCTGCACGAGAGAACACATAGGCTTAACAGTTGTGTATTTGTTGGGTGTTGTTTTCAGCCCTGGTGCAGCAGGGCCAACACGTAGAGCTGCACTTCCACACCATACTGGACATCACCGTTGGCTGTCAGTTCAACCTAGTCGCATACCCCTTTGACATACAGCGATGCCCTCTGATGATCAGCCTCGTCGACAGCAACAGTCAAAAGGTCGGTCAAAATACATTTGGACTGCTGATTCTTCAATTTTGAGTCTCTGTTTAGAACGAGACAATCCTTACATTCCTTTCAATTATAAATGCATGTTTGGAAGGAATAACAAACACGTAAAACATGCGTTTTATAAGAACCTTGAAAGTTGTTCCATTTGCCACTGCCGTGCAGCAAGTGCTTCACAATGTATTTTTCAACGTGTGCTGATAACCGACGCTATTTAAACAGCTTTAAGGAGTGTTGACGCCCCATGTTGCTCTTCAGCTAAGCTGGGACAGTGCCAGCGTGAGGGCCAGCCTCGCCGTCCCTCAGAACTCATTATACACGATGCTGCAAGGGGAGCCCGTGGTCAGAGGGAAGGGCAACAGCACGGTTAGTGAAGTCTTTTGATGACGTCATCCAATGAAAGAGGTGAGTGCATTCAGAAGAGTAGTCCCTCATGAACGGGATTAGAGACTAGTTAGACGAATGTAGACCAATGAAATTAGATTTAAAAAATACTGCCTCACTATTGCTTTTTGTAAACAGGTATCTATGAAAAACCGGCATGCACTTTAGCATAATTATATCACACCATACCAATAATGAATCCATACATCACCATATTTTCAGTAACTCGATTTATGTTGACCGATTCACCCCAGCTATTAACACTGATATTGCCAACAAGGAATGCTGAGGTTACCCTGAACAATAAAGTAAAAATATGTTCAGTTGCATGAGCGTCGTGCGTGATATGGGTTACGAACAATATCCCCAAGATGAAATTGAGGAATAACCCCTCGTCTTTTAGTATAATATACGCGTAAGGTTTAATTGCTCCCATTCTCCCAGCCAGCTCCTCATCCAGACTCTTGACCCCTCCCCCTTCCCCTCTTGCCTCACCGCCCTCCCGTCAGGTGGAAGTGCCCATCATCCTCGTGCGGTGGTACGGGTCGTACCTGCTAACCAGCATCCTACCATCGTTGGTGCTAATGATGGCTGGTGTAGGCACCCTCCTGCTGCCAGTAGACCAGCTTACCGACCGTCTCAGCGCCACGCTTGCTTGCCTCATAGTCATCGCATCGCTCTTCTCGCAGGTCGGACGGTACTGTGTTCTGACACGTTGTACTGAATGGGCTTGCTTGTAATGGAGGACAGTGTTGCCTCTTACAAATGAAAGTAATGCTAGCAAAGAGCGTTACTATAAGCCTACAGGCAACAATTGGGGGAGCCAGTCGGCGTCAAAAAATGAACGATTTATGCGCCCAATTCCACAATTAAAACAAGGTAGTTGAATCTGTATACTAAAGTCCGTGGATTACTTTTGAGCAGGTCTGCTGCCATTTACAGCTTCTTCTAACCGACTTGAGTAATTTTATTATAACAAAAAAACATTCAAACACTACGTATAACCACAATCGTTTTCTTTTTAACAGTTAATATTTCACTTAGATTACAAAAATCGAATTATTGTTATTCAAAAGTTAGGAGTTCATCACTCAATCTTTGAAACCGATGCGATTGACGACGTTTTAAATGACTAAACTAGAAATGCTGTTCTGGTCCAGCCGTGCAATAAAAACAAAACGAACATATTTCATATGCATTTCTCCGAAAAAAATATAATTTAAAACGAGTAAGTTCTTGATGACGTAGCATGTCGGAAAACTAATTAGCACACACAGCGTTGGAGATAATGAACGTCGAAAACCTGTATGAGTCAAAAAATGTGTCAGATAATTATTCCTAAATTATGATGTCCTAGGAGGCAGATATTCTCAATTAGTCTAATTTTTCGACCTGGGATAGATTGAAAGTTTTTAAATGCACATTTTTCAATTAAATTATTCGTCCACGATGATCTTTAATAAAAAAACGATATAGTATTGTTTGGGTGAGTTTATCCACTTAACCCGCTTGTCTACTATCCTGGACCTACGCGGATTAACATCAATGATCCCCTTGGGAGAGGATTACTAAAAAAGTCCCCTGGTTCACCCCAACAGATCAGCTCCACTCTCCCCGAGTCCGCGACGGCTAAAGTGATCGAGGTGTGGCTCTTCAACATCATCTGTCGCATGTTCTTCGTGTTCGGAGTGCATGTGCTGCTCTACCGCATCCCTCCGGTAGGTTGGCATGAAAGAAAAAATTTATGCACTATCTAACTACCAAAAAAGAACTAATATATCGGTATTATGTAATTTATTTCAATAATAAATAGGTGAATGTAGGACATTTTTGTATCTAATTGGTAGTAATTGGAAAAAACTACTCATAGTCATATACTAACACATATTTATGTGTAAAACTGTTGTTAATTAATACATTTCAGTACCGAAGTCAGCAATTTTTTATAATTAACAGGAGAGCATCTATCTCCTTCAAGTTAGGTGAAGTCGTTGCGACGGCCGCGCACAATGAGTAAATTAGTATAACTCAATTAGAGAAACGGACTAAAAACTAATACAGCAACAATTAAATACGTTGTTCTACATTCCGTAACACAGTTTCATAGCAAAAGTAAGTAAATGCATACCAATACATTTCCAAGGCATCTTTTCAAATGTGCTCATGAAACAAATCCATAAATATGTTATTTTATTTTGCGTAATTGCATTCAAGCACGCACTACTTCTCGTGAGTGTCCACTGCATAATAATCCACTACACCGACAGGACAACGACGACAAGCCAGCCAGTCAATCAGCGCTGGTAGAGAGCCCACCCAGTTTACAAGCAAGCAACTGCTCAGAAAATAGTGAGCAAGACAAACGAGCGCCAACGAACTGTTCCAAAGCTTGTAAGACCGCCAAAGGACAAGGCATAAAGCAAACAAATGACTTATCACCTAAAAATGTCATAGAAACCACCCAGGCGTGGGCTCCCACTACTGGACACTCTACTTTGAAAAAATGGAATTGCAGGGGTTCATTGCTACAAGGCATAAGGGTCGATACAATGCCGCAAGTTACAACAACGTTCAGTGATGGCCACAAGCATACCTTTTCCACGTCGACTTCAGGCGATGAGATCCTCTGGAGCGATGGTGAAGCAAACAAGAAAGTAATGTGGCATCCTTCTTCTTCATCCTTCTCATCGTGGAGGTCCTTCATGCATACCATTGTCAGAGGACAGAAAAAGAACCCAGATAATCGAACTGGTCAGCGCAATCTCCCAGTGCCTAACAGGAACAGCAAACGGGGTAATTGTTCCGGCCTATACTGTAGTAGTGGAAATAGTGACATCCAAGGAGGTGCAGTTCACCGCTACACCCGTAGCAAAATCAACGGGCTAGGGCTGCTGTTCGGTTTCGTGTACGATGTGTGTTTCCTCACGGCCTTTACCATTTACACACTCAAGAAGAGGGAGCAAGGCTGGCAACGAGCAGAGGAGCAGGACGACGTCTGAACCCACCTCGATACTATCAATGAGGCTGTAGTTTGGATACTGTGGTGGTAGTGTGGAATATTATTCCGAAACCGTGTAGGTCTTGGTTAAGAGTGGAGGAACAATTAAAAAACTTTGAAAAACGATGGACACGCGGTAGAAATTTTCCTTACTTTTGAATAAACAAATTGTGTGAGCACAATGATGTTGTGTAAGCTTCATGGCTACCTTGAATGGCACCGAGTAATTACATTTGCAATTAAGATTTAGTTCGTCCAATCATTTGCAATCCATTGTTTTGTCTTGCACAAAACCAGAAAATTTTCTTGTAATATATGTAACACGCTTACAACTTCTATAAACTACGGCTGGGATTGGTCGAAACAATGAAGGTTGATACACATTTCAATATGGATAGCTGTCTGATCTTTCTTTCACAGCAAACACTGATGTCAATATGAACACAAAATGCCAACATTTACCTCAAGCGCGTGAATTTTCTCAAATACACGTAATGCTCTCATGAGTTTGCCAACAAATACCTCAAGGGCGTGAATTTTCTTAAAGACACTCAATGTTCCCGTGAATTTGCCAACAAATACCTCAAGGGCTTGAATTTTATTAAATACACTCAATGCTCCCGTGAGTTTGCCAACAAATACCTCATGGGCGTGAATTTTTTTAAATAAACTCAATGCTCCCGTAAGTTTGCCAACAAATACCTCATGGGCGTGAATTTTTTTAAATACTCTCAATGCTCCCGTGAGTTTGCCAGCAAATGCCTCAAGCGTGTGAATTTTCTTAAATACACTCAATGCTCTCATGAGTTTGCCAACAAATACCTCAAGCGCGTGAATTTTCTGAAATACCCTCAATACTCCCGTGAGTTTGCCAACAAATACCTCAAGCGCGTGAATTTTCTTAAATACACTCAATGCTCCCGTAAGTTTACCAACAAATACCTCAAGCGCATGAATTTTCTTAAATACACTTAATGCTCTCATGAGTTAGCCAACAAATACCTCAAGCGCGTGAATTTTCTTAAATACACTCAATGCTCCCGTGAGTTTGCCAACAAATACCTCATGGGCGTGAATTTTCTTAAATACACTCAATGCTCCCGTGAGTTTGCCAACAAATACCTCAAGCGCGTGAATTTTCTTAAATACACTCAATGCTCCCGTGAGTTTGCCAACAAATACCTCATGGGCGTGAATTTTCTTAAATACACTCAATGCTCCCGTGAGTTTGCCAACAAATACCTCAAGCGCGTGAATTTTCTTAAATACACTCAATGCTCCCGTGAGTTTGCCAACAAATACCTCATGGGCGTGAATTTTCTTAAATACACTCAATGCTCCCGTGAGTTTGCCAACAAATACCTCAAGCGCGTGAATTTTCTTAAATACACTCAATGCTCCCGTGAGTTTGCCAACAAATACCTCATGGGCGTGAATT
>SDVV010037804.1:0-10798 GCA_016164225.1 Gammarus roeselii
TTACCAATCATGTGAACTGATACTACATCAACTCACATATTATGCTCACCGTGTTTCAATGAATGATTCTTTTGTTTTTCCATAACTGATATGCTATTCGACGTTAGCTTTTTGCAGATCTCACTCCTGGGGCCGGTTGCCTGTTGGTGACCCTCCATTTGTCTATCTCTTTCCTTCTAAAATTCGCCTCGTGACGACTCAAACAAACGGACCTGAATGCTGTCGTCTTCATGTTGTTGACCAATAACGGATTCATTTCTGCTACAACATGAGAGGATCAATTTCTTGCACTATTGGCAAACAGAGAAAATTATTTGATGTGGCCCAGAAGTGTGGGCAATGATCTTGAACAAAACGTAACAAATGCTTTAGAATTGACCAGAGCACATTGAACAGCTCAAATGGAGACATTCATAAACAGAAATAAACATCATAAATATGTGAGTGGTGGAGCTAAGAAGAAAGGCATCACGGACCGTTAAATGTAGCATTGTTATACCAAAATACACTGTGTACGCCCTCCTGTAATACCAAGGCAGGCTCGCCCCACCATCGTTCGCCGCATTTTTATAATTTTGAGCCTAGTTATGGAAAGCCCTTCATTCCGTTTCAGACTATTGAACTCTTTATCATTCTCCAATCTCGTGAGCTTCTATCATTCTCTATCTTTGTGGGTCATTTGCACGCTCTCTCGATTCCCGATCAATGATCCATCTGCCAACCAACACCTTTCTCAGGCCTTTCATTCAACCACACCTACGACTACTTCTCAGTCTACGTCCAGTTACCTTAACTTCCATCAACCATTTAATCAATCTCCCTCCGTCCATTCCTCCTAAGGGACCGGATCGCCTCGAAATACTTCGTTCCAAGTCGCATACCAGTTCCAAGTCGCATACCAGTTCTAAGTCGCACCTCATCTTTATCAATCGCATCTACCCACCTAACACCTGCCATTATTCCTTCTCGAATATTGAATGCCAAATTTTTTCAATTTATTATTTTTTCCCTTTTCACACCCCATATCACAGCCTGATACACGGGTAAGTTAGACTTTCATCTTATAAGATGGGTCACATCAAATTCACATCAGCTCATCGAATGATGAGTTGAAAACATATGAATCACCAAAAGCTAGAATTATCATATATATTACTCCCTTAAGTATCATACATCACTCATAAGCTATATTGCTTCGACTTGTTCTAACCCAGTTGTGGATCGTTCATGCCTTCTTTGCATTGTCTATTTCGTCTATGAACTTTCCATCTGTCCATCCCGCTATCCCCTTATTCTCGTGCCGGCCGTTGGCAACACGTGGTTCATTATAAACCACTCTCGCTTCTATTAGATGCATGAAGAAAGTTTATCTGATGAAGAAACTTAAGATACAATTCTGAAGAGAAAGTTACGCGACCGCAACACGGCGGCCGTTTGCATACGCTGAGGAATATTTCCGAGGTGAAAACACTGTAGCCAGAGTCCTTTTTATTCGAGGCATGTAGAGCTAGCTCTGGATGGGCATTTATGACAAATTTAAGAGACGTTACTGAGGGTATGGAAAACTTTCGTAGTTTTCATTCTCATCTCGGTTCTGGGGTCAACATTATTGTAGGATGGTGAAAGGGTCACTTAAATATATTATTTAAAGTATTGATTTCCTAGGCTTGACTAGATGTGACGTTTGTTGGCAATCATTTTGTATTATTTGGACGGAAATTGAATGCAATTTCTTAAGCAAGCACTCATCAAATAATCCCGTCGCATTCCTGGAGCTGCCTTACATAAGGGCCAGTTCGGAATATGTCAGAAAGGTGTACTTATGGGACACTTGTGCAGGAAATTAGTACTTTGTTCATCATAACACTTTTCTTGTCATCCAATAGCTGAAATCCTTCCAATGTAATGCCGTGTTATGACTCCAATATTGTTCAGACATCACGGTGAAATGTATGTCAGGGACACAATCAGAGTGGTGACGAGCAACTCGTATACGCATTCGTTAACACTAAGACAAAATGATGCTCACACATTCGCACGATGCGCAAACTCACTGCACTATATTGCATCCAACATTAAAGTTGAATATCCAACTAACTTTGGAATACCTATCAACCTCACCGGAATTCAAACCCGCGTCTGTCAAAATTCGAAGCCCTTACCACAATCTCATCACCAGGGCAGGATCATATAATATCCGTTTTCCACCATTCATTTGAAAGACAGAAATCAGAAAGGACGAAGTGGCCGAGTGAGACACAGCCTCACCTCCCCTCACTACCTCCCATTTGATCAAGTTAGGGTCTCCTTTTCCTCCCCACCTCCTTCGTTCGCCATCTTATAGAACTCGGTGTTCGGCCAATAAACCTCACACTTTTAACCCAAGAAAGCGGTGACTCTTCGTATGAATCTATTCGGCAAGCAAATTTAGGTCATCTTGAAGACGTTTAGGCCTCAGGAGATATATGGACCAGACCATTTTTGAAGATGACAACAGACGAGGTAGCTTCAGTCGTAATTTTAGCAACATGAGCTAGTACACCATATCTTGGAAACTGCTTCCCATAAGGAGGAAGCTATGGCAACTTGTCAAATTGGACGGCCTCTGAGAGCTGACCTAACGCTATGCGCGAGCTCATCAGGCTTGTCGGTCTGTTTAAGCAAATGCATACCAATATTGAAGTCAAAGTTCCAGTAAAGCTCATATTTTCATTAAACGCTTCCAAAATTTTAAGGGCATAAAAAAAAGTATTATGCAGGCTGTTGTGACAAGGGAGATGGCAGCATCTGGAAATGATTGCAATGTTTTTTTTTCTCTTGGGATAAAAATTGTTTCGTTTCAGTGATCCGTGTGAAGGTTAGAGCCGGCCAGGGCAGGGGCATCAAGTGGTATCATCTACCTCGTATGGGCAGGTGTAAAGACCGGAGCCGGCCAGGGCAGGGCATCAAGAGGTATCATCCACCTCGTATGGACAGGTGCAAAGACTGGGGCCAGCCAGGGCAGGGGCCGTAACTGATATCATATACGTCGCTGTGATGTCTCCATACTCGGGCAATGTCAATGCGTAACGAAGAAGATTTCCGGCAAGTAGGCTGTCGTCAATAACATCCCTATTACATTAGGCATGCGCTGGCCGGAAGGTCGGGTAGTATAGTCCATCAAGGTAATTTAAAATAAGAGAACCTATGAGCAGCAAACAAGCTGATCTGAAGCGAACGGAAATCATTTGGCCGCATACAACAATTAAGAGGACGCCCGGTACAGGGACAAAAACATCATAGGATACGCTTGTGGCGGAAGTGAAATGTATGGAGCAGCATGGAATAGTCTAGAAGAATCAGTGTTGACTCGACCCCGATAGCGACTGGTTACTTGCCTGTGCTTGCTCCACTTACACCTAACTTAAACTCCCATTTGCTCGACTTGTATAAATTGTATAATTGCAAATAAATCAATATTCAACCTAATCCAATTGTTTGTCTAGAAGTCCTAGATATAACACTCGCATGGGCAGGTGTAAGAACCTGTGCCTGCGAGGGCAGGAGCTGCAAATGGTATCGTCTGCCTCGTATGGGGAGGTGTAGGAGACAGAGTCAGTCAGGGCAAGGGCTGTAACTGATATCATTTCCTTCGTATGGGCAGGTGAAAAAGACAGAGTCATCCAGGGCAAGGGCTGTAACTGATATCATTTACCTCGTATGAGCAGGTGAAAGAGACCGAGTCCGCCAGGGCAGGGGCTGTAACTGATATCATATACCTTGTATATGCAGGTAAAAGAGACAGATTCGGCCGGTGCAGGGGCTGTTAGTGATATCATTTACCTTGTATGGGCAGGTAAAAGAGACAGAGTCGGCCAGGGCAAGGGCTGTTAGTGATATCATTTACCTTGTATGGGCAGGTAAAAGAGACAGAGTCGGCCAGGGCAAGGGCTGTAAGTGATATCATTTACCTTGTTTGGGCAGGTGAAAGTGACTGAGTCGGCCAATGTAGGAGCTCTAAGTGATACCATCTACCACGAATGGGCAGACCTAAGGGCCAGAGCCTGACAGGGAGGCTCCACCTTCGTCTAAGCTGGTGCAGGGGCCAGTTTAAGATCTAACTTTCTGTCATGTTCCAGCGGTGAGGAATATAGTCAGCCAAAGTGCAATTTCGGGAGTCGAATCATGCAGAAATATCTTAATTGCATATCTGAAATGGCTGTGCCGGGAAGTGCTCCAGTTGGGGATGGTTGTGAAGAATGCATGATGCACTGCCTACTGCAACACCATCGTATGTAGAAAAACTATAATTGACATTATGTATTGAAATAATAAAATAGCATTTGTATTGGTTCATAACTATGCGTGTTGCATTGTCAGATACCCTTCTCACCTAAAACATATTAGTTAGCTGCAACCTATGTCGATCGTTTCAACCACTCCACCAGTGTATTGTAGATACACGAATGCTTCAAACGTTAACTTTGAACTATAATCTGTGCATGTTTCTTTGTCACTTAAATGTCTCGAATCCAGTTTGCGTGTATAAGCTTCCAGCATGTCACGGCATGAGCTGGTCACGATGAGCTCCACGCATGTTATGGCATGAGCTGGTCGCGATGAACTTCACGCATGTTTCGGCATGAGCTGGTCACGATGAGCTTCACGCATGTCACGGCATGAGCTGGTCACGATGAGCTTCACGCATGTCACGGCATGAGCTGGTCACGATGAGCTTCACGCATGTTACGGCATGAGCTGGTCACGATAAGCTTCACGCATGTTACGGCATGATCTGGTCACGATGAGCTTCAAGCATGTGGTCACGATGACACGACAATCGTGCATGTGAGAGCATCTTTGAACAAATGTACTCCGCGGAATCTTTTCCACGCGCCACGCACTTCATTGTGATTTTGCTGGCGTTGCAAACAAAACAACGAGATTATACTTCTGTCCGTCCTATACGATTGACAACCGTTTGATTAGAAATGGATGTAAATGCAGACTACGTAACTTATTACGTCGTTAAAATTATTCAATATATGTACCCTACAGTTCATACACGGCCAGATTCACTCAGTACACGATGACATGCCATCAATATTGTAACTAAGCCTGATTTAATGATCTGAACTAATCATCACACGTGACCTAGATTCGATTTGTACACATTTGGATTTTGTAATCTGTAATTAAAGAATACAATACCATTTTTAAATGGAAACAAGGTTTCCCTCACACATATCATTCAGATATTGTATCAGGCACCTGTGTAATCAGAAAAAAAATATCACATGACATTGACGATTCTCTCAACATCTTCTGATATTTTTGCTCAGATAACCCTTGTCAGTACTGACAGTATTTAAATGAGAAACTCTTCTTCAAATATCTCCCATTGGGTTACAGGACAGGCATTAGTCTGTCCTTCAAAGTCGTTGTTTCAAATCTGATCACGCAGGGGTGAGTTTCATTTTGACATGTGCCTTTTGCACCGTCAGAAAACAAATATATTGGTGAATCAAAAATATATCCGACACTTCGGGCTGAAATGTGTCACCTTCGTGAAGGCAAATAAATATAAAAGTATCCCTTTACACCAGAAATATTATCTGTTATTGAAAGACATTCGGCTGGTTAAAGTCAGGGACACGTTCTAGACTCCATTAAAAGCGGGATCTGAAGAACAACAAAAAAATACTGGGTGAATAGAAGCATCCTTGCTGTATTTAAGCTGTCTTATTAAAATTACACCTGTTAAAAAGCAGGGCTTCAAAGCGTTTTCATTCTATTTCTTGAAGCCCTTTGCTGTTTGGAAGAGTCCGCAAGCCAAAGGGGAAGATCCTGCGATCTGTTCAATCTGGGGAATCACTAAGGACAAGTGCAACGGGTTGGTTATAGGACTTGTGATGATCCTGCCATTTATTGTCAGTGCTGAACGGATTGCCACTATACAAAAGGTATTGCTAAGTCATTAATCATTTTGACATACATCAAACTTAATACCTTTGAATATATACGGAACTACATTGAAATTTAGGACGTACCAGTCTATGATGTTTTAAATAACCGGAGAGCATACCCTTCATCCGTAAAAGAAATATGTAATTTTAATAACATTTGCCATTTTGCGGTAAAATTTAGGAGCAACTACACACAAATATTAATTACGTCTAAAACGTTGTAATAGAAACCTAGCCGTGTGAATTTTCGAACCCGCTGGTAAACCACTGGTACATTAAAAAACAGAAATAACTGTTGAAAAATGATGTAAGTGTTACTGCAATACTGCAATTTTATTAGAAAACTAAATTTATTCACTTTTTAATCATTTTTTACACTGTTACCTTTACACTCAGCCGTTTTATGTTCATGAATAAATTCTCTTGTACTGTAGGGCACTTTCATAACACTGCACACATTTCAAGTTCTGCGAAACTTACTCATGGCGTCGAACACAGGACACCGACTGTTGGCTGTGCGTTTCTGTGCTTAATGACCGTGCACTTGTTCTGTGTGAGTCGGAGAGGACAATTTAATTTTGGAATTATTGAGAGTTTACTTTGTTATGAGAGCGGCGGTGAATTGGAAACATGGAAATGATAGAAACGAATATGGACCATTGCAGAGATAAACGTATGCATCACCTGCTTCGCCCAATATTAGGTGGTAATGCTGGTATGCATCACCGGCTACGGCCAATATTAGGTGCTAGTGCTGGTGTGCATCACCTGTTACGGCCAATGTGAGGTGCTAGTGATGGTGAGCATCACCTGCTACTGCCAATGTTAGGTGCGTGCGCTGGTATGCATCACCGGTTACGGCCAATATTAGGTGCTAGTGCTGGTGGGCATCACCTGTTACGGCCAATGTGAGGTGCTAGTGATGGTAAGCATCAACTGCTACTGCCAATGTTAGGTGCGTGTGCTGGTATGCATCCAACTGCCAATATTAGGTGCTAGTGCTGGTATGCATCACTTGGTACTGACAATAGTAGGTGCTAGTGCTGGTATGCATCACCTGATACTGGCAACTGTAGGTGCTAGTGCTGCTGTGCATCACCTGCTACTGACAATATTAGGTGCTAGTGCTGATATGCATCACCTGATACTGACAATAGTAGGTGCTAGTGCTGGTATGCATCACATATTACTGCGAATATTATGTGGTAGTGCTGGTATGCATCATCTGCTACTGCCAATATTAGGTGCCATTGCTGGTATACATCACCTGCTACTGACAATGTTAGGTACTAGTACTGGCATGCATCAACTGCTAGTGTCAATATTAGGTGCTAATGCTGGTATGCATTACATACTACTGCCAATATTATGTGTTATTGCTGGTATGCATCATCTGCTACTGTCAATATTAGGTGCTATTGGTGGTATGAATCATCTGCTACTGACAATAGTAATTGCTAGTGCTGGTATGCATCACCTGCTGCTGCCAATATTAGGTGCCACTGCCGGTATTCATCACCTGCTACTGACAATATTAGGTGCTAGTACTGGTATGCATCACCTGTCCGTGTCAATAGTAGGTGCTAGTGCTGGTATGCATCACCTGATGCTGCCAATATTAGGTGCCACTGCTGGGATGCATCACCTGCTACTGACAATATTAGGTGCTAGTACTGGTATGCATCAGCTGCTAGTGTCAATATTAGGTGGTAGTGCTGGTATGCATCAACTGCTACTGAGAATATTAGGTGCTAGTACTGGTATGCAGCACCTGCTAATGTCAACATTTGGTGCTAGTGCTGGTATGCATCACATGCTACTACCAATATTATTGCTGGTACTCATCATCTTCTACTGTCAATATTAGGTGCTAGTGCAGGTATGCATCACCTGCTACTGACAATACTAGGTGCTAGTGATGGTATGCATCACCTGCTGTTGCCAATATAAGGTGCCACTGCTGGTATGCATCACCTGCTATACTGACAATATTAGGTGCTAGTCCTGGCATGCATCACCTGCTAGTGTCAATATTAGGTGGTAGTGCTGGTATGCGTCACCTGCTACTGGTCATATTATGTCCTAGTGCTCGTATGCATCACCTGCTACGGTCAATGTTGGATGCTAGTTCTGGTACGCAATATCACCGTCGACAGTCAATATTAGACGCTTCAGGAGCTGGTATACATCACCGGGTACTTTCTATATTTTAAATTACTGCAAGTTCTGGTATGCAACAACCGGCTCCTGTCACGATAGAACGCAGCGAGTGATAGAATGCATCATCAACTACGGTCAATATTAGACGCTGCGAGTGAAGTTACGCATCACCGAATTCAATACATTTCAACGCTCGAGTGCTCGTGTGCATCATCAATACATTGATTGTAATTCTCACCCCACCCCACATCCCTCCACATCCCAATATTCGCCTCAGAAAAACGTTGCCATATTAGACGCGCGAGGGATACATTCGAGGCTGCGAGTGCTTGTGTGCGCCATCAATAATGTTGATTTTATTTATCGCCCCACACCACACCACACCGCACCACACCACACCAAACCACACCACACCGCACCATATCACACCACACCACAGCACACCGAATCAAAACAGTCGCCTCAAACAAACGCTGTCGATATTAGCTGCGCGTTAGATAGATTCGACTCTCGATTGAAGGTCTGAATCACCGGCGTCAATCAACTACGATCAAAATTAGCCACAGCTAGCGCTGGTAACAAGTCCAAAGGATGCTCTCCATAGTTTAGACGTGGACATCCCAACAATCACCTCAAACGAACGCTGTCGATATCAGCCGCGCGGGCTATATATTCGACTCCAACATCAGTGAGAGCCATTGATGTCTCCTCCGACAGCGGTGCCGAGCAGATAAACGAGGGAGCCTACATGAGTCTGCAGGCACCCTTCACAGAGAGGGACTGCCAGCGGTAGCAGCGTTTGGGGACCTACCCCAGCGAAAGACCTGCGACCTGCATTGTCGGTAGGTAGTGCGTTATGTGCATCAATTCTGTGATTTTGATGCACACACGGGCCTATGCGACGCTTGGAACTCAAGACCACCAAAACTTCCAGCACTCCGGAGTCATATCAGATATACTGATTTTCTTCCAGGGGAAGGAGAAAAATCAACGGCGTTCCCCCTCCGATAAAACAACTTGTCCATCTTTAACTTCAACACTAGTCCATGTCTCACATGAGGTCATTTGGTTGGTGCGATGTATTTTAGCTGCTGAACATAAACACAATGCAAGAATTAATGCTCTGGTGTCCACGTAATATAATTACTTATACCACACGAGTGGCAATTGATAAACATCAGCAATTACACTTTCCACCTCGCCCTTAAGCCGGTCAGCCTTCCCTTCCTCCCCCTGTGTCTCTAAATGCACGTAATGGTGATTTTATGGGTTTAAGACAGAGATCCCTTGTTTCAACCACTTCAGGGGTAAACCGGGACTGAGCAGCAACAACCACATATTGTAGACGAACACTTCGCCTGGCCTCTCATATCACCAGAGATTGGTTCATCTTAACATACTCTGGTAGAAATTTGGTTACTACTTGTTCTGTGAATTTTATTTCGCGTTTAGGCTCGACATATTATGTTGCAAAGGGAATAATAGAGCCATCCTTATCCAAATTTTCGAGCAAGTCTATGCCCCTCTTCAGCGACAAAGTTTAGAAAATAAAATAGAAACGAAAACTGTAGAACATAAATTAAATTTCTTAAAAAAACAAAAACGAGAGAACACATCTTATCTAGCATCACGATTTGGAAGCCAATTATAAAACTTTTCTATCCAGAGCCTATTTGAGTCGTGAGTGAGATAATTTTTATGATTGATATTATGTTACTTCATTGATGGGGATATATTGGCTCAAAGTCGCTCAATGATACCCAAGTTCAAAATAGGATAACATAAACTTCTGGTCCTCATCAGATGATGTCTCTTGATAGTGGAAACCTACAAATAAAATCCCTACTTCCCTCCCGCAGCATTCGGTTCAGGTCGACCACTGGAGGAACCTGAAATACTTTGTCGTTGTCGTATAAGTTCACAACGAATGGTTCACATTGCACGGTCTGCAAACTGAAATCACCTGAGCTCACCTCAGCCAACCATCATACGGCAAATCTGTTTATATTAGCAACGCCAGCGATGTCCACCGTAACTATCATACGGCAAATCTGTTTATATTAGCAACGCCAGCGATGTCCACCGTAACTATCATACGGCAAATCTGTTTATATTAGCAACGCAAGCGATGTCCACCGTAACTATCATACGGCAAATCTGTTTATATTAGCAACGCCAGCGATGTCCACCGTAACTATCATACGGCAAATCTGTTCATATTAGCAACGCCAGCGATGTCAACCGTTTTAAAGTCTTCCCATATTGTGTCAGACAAACAATATTAGGCAGGAAACGAGGTCGGTGAGGAAGCGATGCGTTGTCATGAAGCGTTGTCATGTGGAGGTTGGGCGGGCACAAAGCAAGGTCTGTGAGGAAGGCGATGAGGTATCTTGAGATTGGAGACGACACGGCGGAACTCTGCATGGAGTTGGGGGGGGGAAGACTAAGGTCGGTTCGCGAGGCAAGGCGATGTCATGTGGCTGATTGACACGGGTCTCAGGTGGACGGGCTTTACTGAGGCTAATAGACATTATAAAGATTGCGATCACATGCAAAACAGCATCTTTGACGTGATATTGTACAAAAAACAGTATAATAACAGTTCACGAATTTCATAACGATTTCTGCTGTGCCGTTATATTGATTTCAAATTGAAGATTTAAATATAAACGTTCATTACATTGTGGAATAAA
>SDVV010037806.1:0-10798 GCA_016164225.1 Gammarus roeselii
GGCCAATGCTGGCCAGGGTCAATGCTGGCCAGGGTCAATGCTGGCCAGGGTCAATGCTGGCCAGGGTCAATGCTGGCCAAAGTCAATGCTGGCCGAGGTCAATGCTGGCCAGGGTCAATGCTGGCCGGGGCCAATGCTAGCCAGGGTCAATGCTGGCCGAGGTCAATGCTGGCCAGGGTCAATGCTGGCCGGGGCCAACGCTGGCTGGGGTCAATGCTGGCCGGGGCCAATGCTGTCCAGGGTCAATGCTGGCCAGGGTTAATGCTGGCCGGGCCAATGCTGGCCGGGGCCAATGCTGGCCGGGGCCAATGCTGGCCGGGGCCAATGCTGGCCGGGCCAATGCTGGCCGGGGTCAGAGCTGGCCAGGGTCAATGCTGGCCAGGGTCAATGCTGGCCGGGGCCAATGCTGGCCGGGGCCAATGCTGGCCGGGCCAATGCTGGCCGGGCCAATGCTGACCAGGGCCAATGCTGGCCGGGGTCAATGCTGGCCGGGGTCAATGCTGAACACAACTTTGCTGTACGAGCAAGTGGCGCCAATGGCGGGCACCATCCCAACTATGCAAGTGCCGATGCGGGTCACTGTTTCAATCGTGCTGGTGACAATGCCAGACACATTGTTTAAGCTAACATGCCGGCACTCATGCCGGGCACAGTTTAGGAAACTGGATACACCCGAAGGCTATTTATAGATGAGCCTGATAGATTTCGTCGTGCCGTGACTTGAACGGTTGGTTTGTTTCACTGTTCACAAGTTCTCATGGAACTTGTGTCCATTCTCGGATCACGCAATACGTGAAGTGGTTACGCGTCATGTTTAGCGTGACACGCTTATCCACAATTTAGTACCTATTATTCGTGACCACTCAGCATGTTCGCATCTAAAGTACAAAGCTCGTTCGGTCGACGTTTTCCTTGCCCTCCACAAGCTCCACACCTCCAGAGTAGGGTACGAAATCCAGATGTATCCTGTGGTGTACACACTGGTTCAGTTTGATACGGCGGGGTAGTGGCACCGTGACGTTATGTCGCGTGCAACTGGATACATCTGCCGGCTACGTTGCGAGCATATAGTTGGAACCTTCCCATCCAACCTAACCTAACTTTAGGAGCACGAATTTCTAACCCGCGGGGCATAGGTACGTGTTTCTGACCTGCGGGGCAAACGAACGTAGTATTCTATGGTACGTGGTAATAACCCGCGGTGTAAGCGTACGTGTTATTAATTATATATTGACTACCCCATGGTATCCAACTACCCCACCATATCCCCCATGGTATCCGAAATAATTTCGTATCTAACAGCACCTCGATCACGCCACCCCCGACTCGACGCGTCGCCCGCCGTGGAGGGTTGCGTTTGCGAAGCCCGTTTTCCGATTTATTGCGCAGCGAGGGGATGAGCTTGGCAGCTCTGCGTTGACCCTTCTATAATTGATTAACATATGTCTAGGATACGGAAACTAGAATTGAACCGAGTACTCGATGCGGTCTGCTGAAGCATAGCACAACTTAAGAATTCTGAATCAATTAGTTTATGAGATGGTAAGGGAAGCTGCCGAAAAGCAGATACCTTATATATGTTATTTTTGGGAGCTTCGTTACATAGTGCACTACTTTTTAGGTCGTTACTGATGATGACATAAATTGTCTCTTGGTTGACGGGAGGCAGTTTCTTTCCGAACATGGATTGTTGGCACTCGGGGTTGTGATGACCTTAAGACATAACTTTATATTAGTCAGCTTGCAGTTTTTGATTAACCATTTTTTGTGACCAATCAACCCTTGCTTCAAATCTAATTGGATCTGCTGACACTCAAGTTCAGTTTGCACTTCCCTCATAACTCATATTGTCTGTAAACTTGCTACTGTTTGCGAGCACATTCTTGTCGAAATCTTAGGGATGTTATGAAAAGGTATTGTTCGAACCGTTATAATCAGAAAGAGCTATCATTGACTACGAAATCCTAACACACTACTACAACCCAGCATTTGAAGGTGCCTAAGACGAGACTGAGAACAAGCCTACTACACTCATAACTTTAACAGCACAATTGCAGTCGTGCGTGAGAGGCAAATATTCCTGCAACCACTATCTCAGTAACTGCAGGCTTTAACTCACTGAAGTTAGACAAATTATAAATATCACGACGTACTCAATCAGAACTAGCGTAGACAGGATACAGATTATGATGCAGTGTGAAATAAAGGTAAATGCGACGGGCGGTTAAAAGTGCTGTCATTCATTACTTACTAAATTAAGATTCGCCTCTTCCTTCTTGAGCCTGTTTCGGCAAAGCCCGTCTTGCTCTCGGCTTTTATTTGTTCGTCCGCATGTTAGATCATAAACCGGTACCAAGCGGTATTTATGTATTACTTTACTCATCAAAGTTAAGGTCGGATCATCATTGACCATTTTTCTGGAGACGGTAGGTAGTTTGATAAGAGTTGTCGCCACTAAAAGATCACAGACCGCGAAAAACTGTGTTGTAACCGCCGCTAACTAACGAAGCTAATATATTGTTAGTAAATAAACTACAGAGAACAGCCAAATTTGAAAACTATTTGCTCATTATTTAGCGCCGCTTCATATCTAGATCAGCGATTTGTGCGAACAAGTTACAACCTGTTGCAGCAAGTCAGCCTTGAGACGAAGCCTGCAAGAAAGTTATTGTTGTCAGTTTGTTAAGGCACCAATCCATCATGCATGCATGCCCACAACTTAGTGGGCGTGAGCCCTGCCATTCCCGTCTAAACGCCGCTGCTTCGTCCATGAATTATTCAACTTCACTGCTACTAACACCCTGACCATCCTGTCTAACTCTGATGTTTCTCGAGCGCTCCAGTCGTAAATTTAAAATTAAATTTGGCATCGTTTCACTACATATCAAGATAAAAACTGAAGTCAATTAGCCGCAGCTATAACCGAGGACACCTCACATGAAGAAACAATGGCCTCCACATCTCTCCTTGTAGCCACCCCGACAACCGCAGTGAGTCCGTAAGACAACCCTCAGGTTGAGAACCGCCATAATGACACAAGAGGTGTTTGATTTTTTCATCTACCTAGTACTAAATTGAACTTCCTTTTACTGGCTTAAATATTACCTTTGGAATTTTAGTACCTTTTGCAACTTTACTACCACAAAAGTAGAAAAAGATGTTTAGAAATATTCAAAGAATTACTTCACTAACCTGCAAAAATTGTATTACTGAGTTTTTCGACCTTCCATTCTAAAAAAAAATACAAGACAAAATCGGCGCAAATTTAGATTTTTGGAAATTATTAAAAAAAAATGTATTGCCCTTCGTACCCCTCGCGAGCATCCGGGCTGTAGAGAAGTGAAGGCAGTAAAGCGGTCTGCTGCGTTCTTCAATTAAATACTGCTGATATTCTGCATTGAGCGTAACAACTGAACACTGAAAATAGGAACAAAAAACGAATTGGAGTTAGTTTGCGTATAGTTAGTTGAGTGAGTGGAATTAAGTAAGATTAAGACAGGTGGAGTTAGGTGGTCAGGTCAGGCATTGCTCACTATCTCCTACCTCGGTACCCTTACTGCGACTAACATTATGCTTGCTTTGTCGCATATCTCCATAAAAAAGTTTTGTCATGCGTGAATGAGTTCGTAATAATTTGGCCAAACGAAGAGGGGGCCAATCATTATAAAGCATCTTGAAAAGTCATAAAACTCAGTTTTACCTCGCAAATTTGCAATAAGCGGTCGGTGAAATTGTCAACTTTTATTTAGGTAGCAGCGATACTCTTCAGATCAGCGCGCCCAAAGTTGGATGAGGTTCAATAACACTAACGTGATTAAGCCTTTCTTCGTTGTTGTTTTTAGAATGTGGTTTGGTGGCGAAGACTTAGTGGAGAATTTTATTTTGTTGAATTACCATAGTTTCTGGTTAACGGAGTCCGGCAGCGAGACAAATAAATACTTACGCTAGATTAAGATACATAATAATGTTTGGATTTAGGCTAGATTCGGCAAATGAATAATTCCACGCTATCACACAAATGATTACATTCCACCTGGTTATGTGAACAGTAGTCTCCTAAAACTGGAACCTTATCAACCAATGCACGTGTGGGTTATGAAGAGCAGAACTGCTCGACATTCCGTTACGATTCCAGCCAAGAGTTCATTTACCCTCAGTATTTAGCGCGCGACCTCAGCCAAAGCAATTTTGATAGCTTTCAAACCTACCTTACTTATGACTGCGCGGAGCACACTTCGCACCGAAGGACGGGAGGCATACCATGCCACATTACACGTTCTGTCCTGTGCCACATGACTGCTCAGTCACAACCATGAGTGTCATGGATAGCAAGCAAGCCTCAAGTCACACCACCGTGAGAGTAACGCGATACGCAGTGACGACGCACCTCACCGCACGGATGCCACAGCAACACTGACTCAAGCCGATCGCGTTGGCCAAAACAATTCCGTAAATCATCGATTTGACTGGTGGGGTGCAAAAAGCGAACTGACATCCTCCTTCCACAAGGAAAGTTCTATATTGGGAATTGATTATTACCACCATTATTGCCGGGATTTATTGGAGATACACTTACATCAACCACAGCTTTCAGTCTCGATGAAAAGGAATGAATGAAAAGGGTTCTAGAATATGGTTGGAGACCAGAACTGGAAAATTGTTGGTGGTGGCAACACTATTTTACGATGTCGTACGTCTGACTCAACGGAGTTCGGTCCGCTTGACTGACCTCACTTTGATCTTTTCAGGCAGAGGCACGTGCTGCAGATTTTGTTCAGGCTATTGAAACATTTTGCAGTGGTGTGGTTATTGGGCTAACAAATTATCACTAAGCTCTAGCTGTCGCCGGTGTGCGTACGGGCGACTGTTCCACAATGTATCATGATTCATCTTGATGATTATTGGTTATAGCCTAGGTTTCGATTTCTATGTCGGCCTACACATATTGCATCACGTTAAACATCACTTAGCTTCTGTTAGACAACAGAATTTACCTAAAACTATGTTATTTATTTCCTATGCACTGTAATGTTAGGAATGCGACTCAACATATCCGATCACGTTTCAGACCTCAACAGGCCTACGGAATTCTGTCGCCAGTACATGATTTCACTGCTGATTAATTTTTTTATGAAGCGTATTAAAAAAAATGACATGGCTTCTTCGGGAATAACTTTCTGGCAATATAAAATTATATTAATTCCAAAATAGTAAAAATTAATATTGGAATGGACTACTGGCTGCTGTTTGTGAAGAAATCATTTCTTGAATAAGCCGGGCCGCTCAACATTTTACAAGTCGCTCAACTACAGAGCTTTTTGGCCGGTGTAATCAAAGCTTAGCTGGTGGGCGAAATCGTTGCCAAGACGTCATGACGAGAGTCTTACAATAAATATATACAGTCGTATCTCGAATATGACGTCTCTTTGACATTACCTTCGCGATAATTGAAACATTGAATGATATTTTGGGTTGTTCAGGCGTACTAATGAAATCAAATTGGGTGGTACCCGTCAGGCACTGGTTTCATCTTGTGGTCAGACATGCAAAAGCTCTTGGTCTATTCACGATGACGTCGAAAGTCAACTAGTCCGCTTAGCGCCTTCTCCTCAGTGCACTCGTGTGGGATCCTTGCTGACAAAAGCACGGGAGAAAATACATTTTTTACGATTTCTCACGAACAGTCTACTCTTTTTACTGTGTATAAGATAGAAACATGTGCAATAACTTTTTGCTTGTACGTATGAATTGTCAAATTTTCCGTATTCCCGCGGGTGTACAAATACAGCGCCGAGCTCCTGACCACTGATCCTCGTTGTCACGTGTCTTGCGCTATCAGTAGTAGGAATGGTGCGGCAGCAGAAATTTGAGACGAAAGGTAGGGATAAATTCAAGTGTGAGCGGCGGGCTGGCGGTACGGCGGCTGGTTCGATGGGTATGGGCGTGTTGCTTAGGTATTTTACATGTATTGTACAGGTATGGTTCGTGTTTAGGAAGAGTCTCTTGTTTTCAGCCCATCTTTATAATCTTGTGTTCGGCTTTCTAGGTACAGCCCCTTTCTGTAATCTGAGCACATAATCGACTGGGCTCAGGTGGCGGGTGTGTTTGCGGGTCGAAGAGAGTTAATGCCTGGGAATTGAACGGGTTTGTATGCTTAGATGGTGTACGAAATCGGCATAGGATTAATTGCACGTTCACTGGAGGCATTTGCAATAATTATAATTGCACATTCACTCGATCAAATGAATTAGGAATGCTAGTTGTCAAATGAAAACTTGAATTTAAATGTTATATTCCTTAGATGTCGATTGGCGTTTTGTAAAGCTATAGATGACTAAATTTGTTGTACAAGTTTTTAGTATATCTGTTTCGCGTCCTGTAACGATAATTGACGATGGTTAGTGTAGTCATGGAAGAGTTTATTTGTTGCAGAGTTGTATTCCGATTTCACGTCCTGTGACGATCATTTTCGTTGGATATTGTTTAGGATTTGTATAGCTATGGAATGATACAGTTTTAACAAGATTTATTAAGTTCGCACGTCCACTGATGGCTATTAGGATGGAAATAGTTCGGCTTATATGTTGTGAGGTTAGAATTGTTGGCAGGTTGTAGATGTTGTTATGTGATTTCAATGGTTAATATTATCGTAAGAATATTACAGCTGTAATATCATTTATCACACGTACACTGCATGGTTTATGCATAGGGATATAAGTTTTAATAGCAATAATTCGTAATAAGTGGTTTATGTTGTTCTAAGATCTGAACGGTTATTATTATATCATGGGAAAAATCGTTTTAATAGGACTATCAAGATTACTTTTGTCGAATTTCTAAATTATTGGTTGGTTTTTGTGTTGATACGTTATGTTTGATCGGGCCTTAGAAGAAAAATTCCAAGCTTTCGTGTAGGAATAAGTTTTTTTTACAATTATTTCACTTTATTTGTAAGTGACGTATATTGTTTTCGCGTCTTGTTAGGTTAATTACGTTTAATGTTCTGTAGGTTTGTATTGTTTTAGAACTACCTTGTCTGTCTTAAACTCCTCTTCGGTTTATCCGTACAAAACTAAGCACATTTAGCGACCCTATCAATAGGGTTCGGAGAAGCGTAGGCCTCTCATCCAACCGTTCGTCTTGTCGACTTTGATGGAGGACATTTCAGAGGAGGGAATCCCCAGCCACCTCGCCCCTACTTGAGGTCTTCTACGACAAGCTCGGGATAATGTATCAAATATTTTTAGCATCCCCCACAGGGGAAAATTATATCGGACTTCTAACCTTGCAATACCCTTGCCTCGAAGGACCAGCGCTCACGAAGAAGTCCAGGTATTTACTTCTGCATTGCCTATAGCTAAATGACCTTCGTCATGCAGCAATTTCATCTAGCATATGCGATATTTTATAACCATGAAATAATTGCATTGTAATAAATTGGCAATTAGTTGTAGTATTTTTAGTTGTGTTATTTATACAAACGATATAAACATTTTCGTATGGTAAACTCACAAACAAAACAGTGATCAGTACGTGAATTTCTTCACTCGAATCCAACAATATGTGATCATTTGCAGCCGGATAGGAAGGACGAAAAGTCATGAGCATCACATATATTGATGCACATCGTCAAGGTGAGCGCAGTGACAATTCATCGCTAGAAATCATCCCATGAATGCGTAGTGAATTCGGGCCCAGCGCGGGGGCTTCGGAGAGGCAGCATACATGGTTCTTAACCACACTTCGGTCTAAAGCTAAATGTAGTTTCAGTGATTACATTTTGCTAGTTTAGGATTAGTGTGAAAAGTATAACCGTGCCTTTGATCATCCTGTCTACGGCTATATACATAGAATCTTGAAGGATACATACTGCAGGTACATAATTTTCATGAAATTTAATGTATCTACAGTATGTATCTTTCAAGATTATGTGTATACAGCTGTATGACAGGATGAAACAGCCTGTGTGAGTTCGTACCTAGACCCGGACAATCTCAATGCAGGAATGACGAAAATTAAAACTCGAAAAATCTCAATTTGTTTAGTTTTGTGACCAGTAGCGAAACAATAGAAACAAGTTCATTTCTTCGTTTGACCTCAGTTACAAAGGCTGAGAGCAGACCTCAGTTAAGGAGGCTGAGAGCAGATGCATCTTCCAAATGGTGCTCATAAACCAGATATTTATGACAAAGTTAAACGAATATCAGTTTACAGAGCAACTGCGTTGCTTGTCTGACAATTGTTCATCTAATTCAAGTTAGTCGTCACAGATACATATCCAACCCACGTTACAAATTTTGGTTCAGTGCATAACATATTTTAAATAAAAACAGGCCCGTTATATTCACCGTTACGCTGAACAATTCAACATTAGCGAGTGTGTGCTTTATATCTTACAAACGTGACAATTGGTATCGGGTTGTCCCAATTATTTTGGTGTTGCCAAATTTTTGTTTATATGTTAATACATTCTTCTTTTCGCTCAGACGAAAAAAACTGCACTCCCACTCTGCGTTTTCTGCTTTGTAGGGCTTGAGAAAGTCCGTATCCCATGTTATCTATTTAGTTAAGTTGTCTGTGATAATTCATGACAAATATGTACGGGATCATTTAGGCATTATAATAGTATAGTTAAGGCTAACGTATCTCTAGATTTCTCTGTTTCAACATTGCCGTCTCAGAGAAAATTAAGATCAATTGAAGCTATACTACACTATTCATTGTTGCAACAGGATGCACAGCTCTGGTCCCAACGAGAAGTCAGGCAATGTACTCCACACCAGTAAAAATGGTTTGGCCCACGTGGAGAATAATGATAATCAAAATGAATTCCCTTGGTGTGGCAAGTGAAATTATTAGTTCATGTTTGAATGAAATCTCCAAACCAGATTTTAAGATCGACATTTTTTGGTCATTTGACAACTGTTCTTGTAAGGTTTGAATATGTTATTGCTCGTTTTGCATTTTGTGAAAATTAACTAAAGCAGAATAAAGATAGATCAGGAAACTCCATGTCATAATTGCAAGCCGTATAGTAGTTCTGTCTCTCCCCGTTCATCATGCACGTAGTAGGGTAAAAGTGTCCACAGTCTGGCTCTCCACGTTCATCATGCACGAAGTAGGGTAAAAGTGTCCACAGTAGGGTAAAAGTGTCCACAGTGTAAAGGTGTCCACAGTCCACACTACTGATTAGAGAACGAATCACCGTCCGAATCCTAATCCCAGACCGTTTTCCTTTTTTATTCATACCTAATTTATGCTCTGACGCACCGTTTTACACGCAATTTCTACGTCTGTTAACTCACGGGGTTGCATTTATGAGAAGCCTGCCGTCATGTTAATTTTACCGTCGAAAGCGGAGTAACCCAATGTAACCTACTTATTTCTTCACCTAGTTACACGCTTACATGCATGAAATGAACACAAAACACCAACATCGTAATCATTACAGTCAATGCTTACAAATTTGCCTACAACTACGATCTGTAGAGGACAAGTGTCCCTACAATTGGTATTATAATAAAAAGGTAAGCATACCTTGTTCATGGTGCTCATTCAAATAGACCGAATCATGGGAGATGACATATCTCAAATGTAAGTTACAGACCACTAGTTTGAACTACTCTGCAAGCGGCAACATCGAGTAAGCCTGCAGCAAGGCAATGAACCAATCCACTCATTCGATAATATTCTCAAAGTGTGGTTCAGTGAGTCTGCCTGCCAATACTGGGTAAGTTTTCAGTGTATATTATTGTTTCATTACCGGCTTCTTTTTATGCATTTAGGAGGGCTTAGAATATGTATATAAATATAATAAGTTATTTAGGAATGATCATACAGTGACAATATGTCTACTGGTCAGCCCACTGTACAGCACCAGGCTGAAAGTGTTTTCTGATTTTGTATATAGCTATGGTAATATAGGTAGACAACATACAATATTTGAATGCAACCTTTAGATTATTAAGGTCCTTTCCTACTTTCATGCTTAAGGCTAGCTAAATGAATTAAGACGTCAACAATTTTGTTTTTCAAGCCTGACTATTTTTTTTGTCAGCTAAAAAGGAATTTCAGCAGGTATATGTTCCCTATGAACCTTGCTGAATCATAATTCCACACATTTCATATGCAGTGTTATAATTGACTAAAATAGAATTCCATTTGAGAATTTCATTTCATATCAGCTAACTCTAAAATATAGTGAGTCATTCCCACTTGACGGAGCCAGCTTCTCCATTCTTCAACTTCAATAACAATTTATGCTGACTACTTGATTAGACGTGTGGAACCAGACTGAGCCCAAACTTTTCAATTCAATTAAAGGCACATATTATTGCCTGCGGCTTTAGTGGGCGAACATAAAGGTCTTATCAAAGAGACCTTACTCCATGTAACCCAAGGAATTCTTCCACAGCCCGGACCTGGGGGGCCCAGCCAGGCTACCCGAGGATCACCCACAATGGGAGTTCATAGGATCAAAAATCTAAAGAAACGCTCCTTACCAAGAACGCCTCAACATGCCCTGGATCCAGATATCGCATTCATCCCGGCAGCAGGCCTCTTTCTTGGAAACCAGGCTCAAGACCAAGCTGGGGCAGCCCGAACGATGGTGCCCCACGAGCATTGTCTTCTAGTCCTGGTCTCTAGCGGAAACTACCATAATTAGCTAAGTTCCCCATTGCCAATTGTTTTTTCGTACAGTGTACAAGTTCAATCCATTAATCAATTATGAGGCAAATTAACTGCCTTCTTATTCATTCCCTTCCTATTCTCTTGTTGCCAATTGGAAAATCTTGTG
>SDVV010037807.1:0-10798 GCA_016164225.1 Gammarus roeselii
AATGTGTGTATTGGTTCTTGCCATTTCTTGATTAAAATCTTGCAATAACTGGTTTACAAAATCTAGAATACTTTGTATATTCTGACTAAACTCGATTCGGCATAATTTCAAAACATTAATACTCGTGACATCCTTGGACCGAAACCTGCAATAATACCCGATTTTCAAAATTTAAAGTACTCGTGTTTCGTTTGACTAAACTCAGGAGTTGCACGAGCAACTGTTTTCCTAGGGGTGTCACTCTGACGTCTCACCATGAGGTGCGACAGCCTTCAAGGAACCACTTGCGGATAGAAGACCTAAACTTCTGAGCACATGGGAGAGGACCACTACCCAGGCATGTGGGTGTGTTGCTCTCCTAAATCTGCGCATGTTTTTCGAAATTCAATTTCCATATGCTACTTTGGAAGTAGACTCAATACCTAGTTGGAGTTCGTCTGACCCAACCTATGGGGTAAACCGACAGGCGTGTACTCGAGGAAAAATATGAATCCGCTGAGCGTATGGGCGTGTCCTTCTCTGCTCAATCGTCTGAGATGCGACCACCTGAAACCTAAATTCTTCGCTTCCCATCTTGTTCGCCCCGTCCCTGAAAAAATTCAAACTGACTCGCGATTCTTTCTTCTCCGTGTCTGAAATGCCTCGGGTAGCAGTAAGGTAGTAACTTGTATGGTGGTGATGGTAGTTGTGGTTTCTCTCCTTTCTATTCCTAACACCTTATTTTACTGTATGTATGCGTGAATTTCTAACGCCTCGTTGACTTTCCCCCACTCTCCTTTCATTTCTTTGAAACGAAACACGCGACATGAGCACTCGTGCTTGTTTTGTTTTCTTAATTTAATCTAATCTAATCTATTACGTAGGTGGCCGGTGTCGTGTCATTTATGTGACCGGTTCTCTACGCAGCTGTTCCGAAAAGGAACAGCGGCGTAAGGGACGTCGTGTAATGGAATGGTCGCAGGAAGGATAGATTGCCCTTCAAAATAGAATTTGTCTCCTTTACTCCTGCTCAAAATATAGCGACCTTGCTCGGAATTGCCGTAACATCCTGGTTACTGTTGCCGACGCCAGGCTGATGCCAGCATGCGCAGGGCCGATAGACTAGAATCTTCTTGGTTGTCATTGCAAATAAATAAATGAGTACATCAAGATATCTCACTTGAAATGTGTGTTTCAAATGTGTGGGTCTTTCCTTTCAAAATAAATTCGCATAAAAGATCTATCGTAAGTACTATTTTAAATTGAAGTTCCTATTTCGAGTGGATTTGTTTTTATTTCAACGTACAACATCGCAATGGAGAGTAGGTGTAATCAAGCAATTGATTGATACACCAAGTTCTGATAGTTGTGATATCCACAGATTGGATACCAATTACTTCCCTCAGTGAATGCTTCATAAAGTGTGTTAACTTTGTTGTCAAATATCAAGGACGTGATTTGTGTAAACACTTGCCACGTTTCATATATGCAATGACAATATTGGTTTGGATAGGAGGCGAAGAACGACACTACAAATCCTTTCAGTAATTTGAAGAAGTAAAGTTGATAAAACTAAATAAATTTGTACACGAACATTTGTACAAGTAACGCATCGTTTCTCTGTCGGCCTGTCATCATTCTCAAGATTATTCGTAAAGCCTTCAGAATCGAACAAATTTTTTGCGCCCATTACAGCACATTTCATCGGTCGACCAGGATGATAATCCCGATATTAATCTCGTCTCAATCCTGGCGATGCACTACACCCTTCAGTGCTGGAGCTTCCTCCTGAGGTTAATTAGTGCTCTTTATCTCTGTGTCTGCTGCCATTTGGGGCAGTGTGTCGTGGTTGTCAGGTAGAGAAGGCACCCGTTACTGCTACCGAAACACCATCGGATATCGCAAACCTGTGTTGTAACTGATGTTGAAACGGATATTCACCTAAAATTTGTAAATATATTTTATTCAAATTATTGGTCTAGTCAATCAATCTCCCCAATCAAAGTTGACAGTTCTGCATAACTCCTTCGACTGCGTCTTGAAATTTTCACTGTCCTTTTCTTCGCTAGTCTATTCTATTCTGCCACTGTACACATTGTAACATTGACCGACCGGGAGATAATCGTGATAGTAAGTGGATTGAGCATTTATTTTTGTACGTATACAACTCTTTAGCTCTTTCCTGTTCATCATTCGATCCACTATTGCCCTCTTCTTACTAATTTCTTTACCAATTGGGCAATTTATATGTACACACTAATATTAGTAGAGTATATAACTACGAAAACGGCATTCTAGAGTCACTTTTGGGCGGGACGGGGGGTAGGGTACAACGCATGCAACCTTGACTTAAGCGGCCGTACGGGGGTTCGCGCAGAAACGGGGAGCGGGGGGCGTAGGGTAGGACGGGGGTCAGTGAGCGGAAAGTTTATAAATGTTAACAGGTTATATATTTACATAAGGGTATTAGCATTTCAATGCTTGGGGGGATATTGCAACTTCGTTGCATGTCATGTAGCATTTTCAATGCTGTGTCGTCTGAATGTTTTTTGGGGGGTATTGATAAACATTCATTTATAAGAATTTTATTTATAGTAACTTATATATCATATTATATATTAAAAAAAACACTTTCCGGACACAGTGGGTATTGATTTGGTACTGCTAGGGGACTCTCTAACTCCTCCTAAATATTGAGGAATGGTCTCCTAAATATTGAAGAATGGTTTTAACAGCAAGATCAAGATTGTAACAAATCGGATCTTCTATATCTTCAATAACCACGTCAAATATTATATCAGGATGTAAAAGAAGTTATATAGAACACTGAACATGAACAGTATGTAACTAAATTATACCTAAAATAATGTTCTATATTGCAGATACACACATAATCTATCCTAAATTGTATAAATAACCAAAAGATTGCATTGAAGATGGAAATTGTACAGAGAATGTACGAAAATTCAAACACACATACTAAAACTCTCGAATTATAACAAAGCAAGAAGATTAATTCTTTACCATACCCAAAACGTACATCAAAAACGTGATGAACGAGAATGAAGTAGCATGTAACCAAACAAACAAGTAATGTGAATATAATACCAAGACATACGAGCGACACAACTAAAACCTATAGTAAATACGGTATAGTACAAACAAAAATCTACTGAAATTAGACACAACTTCTGTCCAGAACAGGGATAAATTAACACATCTTCAACTAAAGTGACTACGGCTTAATCGTAACAGAATTTCATTTATACAAATACAAATAATAAAATGATGCAAAAAACGTACCAATTATGCCTGAAATAATGTGGAAGATGCAAACCTGATATACCCTAAATTGCCTGAAACTGGATGAGTTAACTGATCGAGATTCCAAAAAACAACACAAAATTCAATATAAATCAATCGATCATTACTATGTAAACATAACATAATATTTAACTTACAGTAAATCCTTATCGTTCAGGTATTTCTGCTATTGGAACACCGCGTCAATGGAACACTGATATATCTGGGTATAACCTGGATAATGCAATATGGGGTTGATAGATTTTCGTAACAAAGATACAGCATCCTAAGAAAAAAGATATATACATTAACCCGCCAACAACCTGACAAATAGTCTTACTATTTCTATAGATATTATACACAAATGAAATAAATAGATGGGAAACACAGAACCTTGCCTGCAATCCTACCATCAGGCTGGTACAAACAGGGCCGTTCGCACACTAAGGCTGAAAATTGAGTTATAAGACATGCCTACCACACTAATCCTATAAAAGAATATATTTATATATATATTGATATATGAACAAAACATACAAAAATATCCCAAGCCCCCACCGTTACGAACCCACCAATCAAGCATTGAATGAGAAAATTATACTCATAAGTGATTCTTCTCTAGGAATGTTTCAGTCATCTTGTAAATATTGTATCTATTTTCCTTCATCGGTTAGCTCACAAAGAAATAGGATTGAAAAGGGTTACTGCAGAAGTAAGTAAAGCTTAGCGCAAGGGTACTGATTAATACAATCGGATAAAAATAACAATAAACTAATTGAATCTATGCTACGTGTAAAATTGATCAACAGCGAGCAATGTAGAAAATGATATCGAGGTTGAAAAATTCATCATGAAGGTGTCCGGAAAGTGGGGCTTTTTAATTTATAATACTATATATAAGTTATTATCAATAAAATTCTTAGAAATGTATGTTTATCAATACCCCCCAAAAAACATTCAGAGGACACAGCATTGAAAATGCTATATGACATGCAACGAAGTTGCAATATCCCCCCAAGCATTGAAATGCTGATACCCTTATGTAAATATATAACCTGTTAACATGTATAAGCTTGCCACTCACTGACCCCCGACATACCCTACGCCCCCCGCTCCTCCGTTTCTACGCGAACCCCCGTACGGCCGCTCAAGTCAAGGTTGCATGCGTTGCACCCTACCCTCCGATCCGCCCAAAAGTGACTCTAGAATGCCGTTCTCGTAGTTATATACTCTACTAATATTGATATTTAAAACTACAAATGGTGATGACAAACATTTTATTTATGAAGTCATCATCATGGTTGTGTTGGTACATGAGGATCATCGAGAAACGCTCTCAACTCGTATAATTTGAAAACATACAACTAAAAAACTGTTATAAATATTCACACTGGCTACATAACGTTACCCGACCCAAATGTTCCTATTTTAAATTGGTAGAAGCTATGTGCTTACTGAATAGTTCGTTTTGCAACCAATAGATTCATCAATGATCATTTATAAATTTTTGTAATTTCTTATAAGTAAAGTAATTGGTGACTTCAATTTATGACAAAATTGGACAAAGTCACATTTTTTGTCCAAATGTTTGTAATTGCGTGCTTCTTTATTTCTTTGGGGTAACCATAATTAAACATCGACAAATGTCCTAAACCTCTGATCATCCGCCTTATGACCAATATTACTAATGCTCATGTTGAGTCGCGTATCAGATTTTTATTATAAATTACTAAATCAGTTACAAAATTAAACTTGTAGATTGCTTATGTATGATGGCCTAAATAACGCTCGCGAAAATTGAACCTCCACTATTGATGTTGAATGCATACACACTACTCAACATGGCACTCATGCAGCGTGCGGGTGAATCCCTGGCACCTATCACACGGAAAACACATCTAACGCCTATTTTATGTTTGTTTTGCGTAACTATTATTTTATGTAATATGCCAGAGGCAAAATGTTACCCTGAAATCGAAGAGTCTACCTTCTACCCATTTATTCAAGCTCTGTAATTACTGTTGCGGTGTTACACTAAAATAAATAGCAAGAGATGTACTCCTATTGTAAGTGTGGATTGCTAAAGAGTATCAATACGAATATTGCTACCACGATTTATTTTCTGTTTAGGGAAACAAAATGTTTACAGTTATATGCGTCGTAGAGCTATATTTCTGACAATTTATGAATTGATGATATTTATTATCAAATGCACTCTTGAAAGGTGAACAATATTTTGAGCTATCGAAATTCTGTTTTCAATTTATATCCGTATAATAGTGTTCAATTAATGACCTGACAGTAACTTAAAGCTCCAATAATAATCAATATATTTATTAGAGGAACCAATTTTAATGAACATTAGAAGAAAAGCGCTCGAATGAACTTTTCCCTCAGAAAAAGGCCCGTCGAGAAGCGACTGCTGCTCGTTCTTCACGCTGAGCCTACTATTGCATTCACATAGCTGGTAGCAAGAAATAATGAGCATTAAATAGTTGTTCGGGGATCTGTCGTGCAATGACATTTATTTTGCTAAAGCTTGCGAAACATCATTATACCCATTGATAACACAATTAAATAAATTTTAACTTTGGAAGTAACTCTATATGTTATATTTTATTCCCAGCGTTTCATGGATTATGCCTTTTACTTTTGCTATTCGTGTATGCGGCACATGATGTTGATTTGAAACACATCCCTCACACAGTTGAGTGTTATTATTTCAAAAAACGATCAATGTAGGATCCCAATGGTTTGTCTGGTTTTTCATCCATGTCTCGAAATGTATTTGTTGAATTGGTCAAGCGCGTACGTCCGTTGGTCGCTACAAGGACAACGTCAACTTCATCTGGTAAGATCGGTGTTAGTCTGTTAGCGTCAAGCAACCGGCCACATGCTTCAGTACGTTGTGACACCTTCAACTCCTCTGGTTTCTTAAGTTTATTGGTGTCTCTGATTCAGTCGCCCAACGGCAAACCTGTACAGCGATTTGACTCGTACAACATCGTATACCCAGTACGCTACAAAATAGTTACAAACTTTTTCGAATAATATTTAGGAAACTCAATCAAAGCTCATTCAGAATGAAACTATTTTAGTTCCATTTACACGTACAGTTATTCTTCTTTATGACCGCCGTCAGCTGCAATACATTTCTCAAGACTACAGCCAAAACTCGCGATTGCCGTTGCGAATATCTCACTTTTGATAGAAGCGATGAAGATGGATCTAAATACATGGATCTAAAAACATGGTCGTTTACGCATTCTAGTGCGCGCGACATTTTGAACTTTTTATTGTGCCACTGATTCAAGCGTCGGTGCATACAGAAATAATGCGCTAGCAAAATTAGTTTGTGGATGGTCTACACCCGAAAAAAAAACTGGACTTTTCCCACGAGAAATTTAAGTTCATATAGATTTTTTTACGGTATTATATCTGGACAGCCCATCTTTATGGACTATATCAGTTACATTTCCAATGAGTTCAAATGTCGAACAGAAAATGATAATAGAAGATTTCTCTAAATTTACAATCATAAACGAATTTTTATTCGCTACTGTACCTGTCAATTGTAATTGTTACTACTTCGCCAGTTCCACCATCTTCAAACATGAACAGATCATTAGTTTCCGTTGCACTCACTCGGTTAGCACAGTTTTCGGGTCGCTATCCCTGGCTCTAAATTCTTGTATAGCTAACGTCAGATCAACCCCTATCTACTCCGCCAACTGCCTTATCAGCCCCATATTGTTCCGACTACCTACCTACGGTACAATTTTTTAACAGCGAACATTCATAGCGTTCCTCAGTCACACCAGCCACTGTCATATCTGCCAGTGACATTCTGGCGAAAATCTGTTTTAGCTCACGTCAGAATCAGCCACCAGTCGTACCATTTTCCGGTTATCACTTTAATGAAACTTCTCCTGCCCAACCTAAACTAACCTAGGGTACGTGTTTCTAACCCGCGGGGCAAAGGTACGTATTTCTAACCCGCGGGGCAAACATACGTATTTTTGTAGGGTACGTAATGCCGTTTTTAGCGTTTTTTTATTGAAGTTTCATTAAAGTGATAACTGTTAGGTTGGTACGCCTGTTTCGGTAAAATGACAGTGGCAGATTTGACAGTGGCAGATTTTGAAGTGGTGGAAAATGCGTGTGGGCTGAATCATCGTTAGGTAGAAAGCACGTGGGATGGAAAGATTTTTAGCGGATATGACTGTGTCCGGCCATGACAGTGAGGTGAAGTGAAGTGGCGATAGTGTGCGTGTGCGGGAATAATTTTAGAGCGAACGCTGGGCTCCCCAGTTTTCTCTGGACAAAGCAGGGAGTTCCCCCTCTGGCGGCCACCTTGTATACGCTTATCTGTGCTGAATGAACTCTTGATGACTGACAAGAGATTAACTTTAGAGTAAACGATCATATTTTGAAGATGAAAAGTAATTTGTTCTAATCACAATACAACACAATAGCCAGTCTTTACTGCCCAGTTATACTAAAAAAAATCAATAGCCGTGTATTATCGGCGACAAAGTGGTTATTTTACACAATTTTTATAAACAAATCCGATGGCACCTGAACTATTTCCATGGATCCATATTACCGAATTTTGGTGGCACCTCAATACAATCTGGACGGCGCCTCGTGCACGCACTCTGAGTGTTATCTATGGGACTAGAGTTGGTAGATGGCAGTGATTTATAATAATGAACATTTTTTTACTAAGGATGCTAGCTTACTTTCAGGACAGATTATATGCGATAAGATATTTACATAACATGGTGTGATTAGGTCCTTGTGAAAATGTGGAGACGCGTATTTATAGACATACAGCAGTTTCCCGATTATTTGGAGGGTGTTTAATCTAAGATGACGCACGACAGCCTAATCATTGCCAAGGCTCGAACTAACGACATGAAGCACCAAAGGCAAGCACTGCTGTCAGATTCGTATACAACTTGACCACGGCTATTCAACTGTGACAATCTCAGATCAACATCTTAAGTCGGTGTATTCCTCTTCCGGTGCTGATTAGATTTTTTTTAGTATCATCGTTAAATGTAATTTCCTTTTACAAACTTTCCCTTTTTTTGATCTATTAAAGCAGAAAATTTATAGACACATGATGCCATTTTATATATAGACGTTCTATTTCAGAACTAATCTTCTTACCATCAAAAGAAAACCCAATTTGGGCCAAAGGTCCTATTGTTGTCCTATCACACTTGTGAACACTTGTAAACACATGAGGGCATTTATGAAGATAATTTGTTATCCTATGTCCCCGGACAAAGCCCACTTAACATGAGTCCAAACATGGACCAGCGTATTCATTGATGGTTAGTATGATACCTATTGTATGTTTTCTGCATACAATTATCTCGCTGTACGTCATTTCACCGTATCTTGACATTATTTCTACCTGAATACTTGTATTGATTAAAATACATGGTAATTGGAATAATCGCAAAACAGATTTAACGATTTATAACACATAAAGGGCATGCATTCAAATGATAAGTGCTTCTTTCGGTTTCTCTTTTGAGATCGATTAGCGGATGTCATTGCCGCTATGTATCATCTAAGAATTATAGGTGGTAGAACGACGGACAAGGATCAATGTTCGACATAGTTAGACACCAGAAGAATTCAAATTAGTCATGTGTAATTCAAGTACGCAAAAGAACGGTATTCGAGCGGATATTATTTCGTTTTGTTGGAATGTCAATTTAGAAATACGTTGAAATAACAGAGTATATGATATTATATAGTAATGTATTACACCAGACAATTTCCGCTTGAACAACGGAGAAATTTTGTCATTTTAAACAACGGAAATTCAGACGGACAGTGATTTAATATTATCTATCGTTTCACATGTTTTTTGAACAGTATGGTACTTACATAATTCCATTCGCATGGCTGTACACTCTAACAATTTGATTAAATGACTGCGACCCTATTAAGAAACCGGAATCTGCATCTGTAAAGTCAGTTCGCTGGCGTGATAATCTATAGTAAAGAATTGTTCACCCAATAAAATGAGTTCCCCCTCATATTCATATTTTTCTCCGGACTCCTAAGTTGTAGTATTCACCATCCAATTAGATAATTTTCTCACCATCCAATTTATCAACTGCTCTCGAAGTATTTTGAAACCTTCATAATCTTTTCTTTAGTTAAAACTGAACTGTGTTGACAATATTTCCACTACTCGTCAGTTAATTATTCATAGAAGTCACTGGTGAGGGAACAGAATGAACATTTTTGTTCGAAGTCAATAACGATCCCATGAAAAACACATCTGAAACGTTAACTATTCAAAGGGAATTTCAGTAGGAACCTCGTCATAAGTAAGTTTTGCATTTTCAGTCTTCGTCAATGTTTGAATGAAAGGTGAGGCGGACACTCTTGCTAGGGTTACCTTATAAGAAGCTGGTCGTGGGTTCGCACAACAACTATGAAAAGAAAAGTATCAACCATATCGATCATGTATTCGGACTTTCACTGTGACTGACTTCTGTGATATTTCAAATATGTTTAATATGTTCAAATGAAAATCCATTTTGTTAATAAATAAATATGCAGGTTAAAGCTATGCATTGACCATACAATACTAAAGGAAGTATATATTTGTCACACAACACACAGAAAAATAGACAAAACCGACCAGGCAAAATAAGTCAATTTGGCTACTGTTCTGTCCGAGCTAGTCAAAATGACTTGTCTACATACGGCAGCTGCAACTGTTGTCGTTGCTGTTGTGGTGGCTGCCGCAGCTGTCCCGGCTGCCCTTGCTCCCGCAGTGCCCGCTGCTACCGCTGATGCCGCTGCTGCTGATGGCGCTGCTGCCGCTGATGCTGCGGCTGCCGTTGCTGCCAGTGATGTTGCCACTAATGCTGCCACTGATGCTGCCACTGATGCTGCCACTGATGCTGCCACTGATGCTGCCACTGATGCTGCCACTGATGCTGCCACTGATGCTGCCACTGATGCTGCCACAGATGCTGCCACTGATGCTGCCACTGATGCTGCCACTGATGCTGCCACTGATGCTGCCGCTGCTGCCATGCCGTTGCCGTTGCTGCCGCTGCTGCCGCTGCTGCTGCTGCTGCCGCTGCCGCTGCTGCTGCTGCCGCTGCCGCTGCTGCTGCTGCCGCTGCTGCTGCTGCTGCTGCCACTGCTGCCTCCGCTTCTGCTGCTGCTGCCGCTGTTATCACTGCTCCTGCCGCTGCTGCTGCCGTTTCTGCCACTGATGCCACTGCTGCCACTGCTGCCGCTGCTACTGCTGCCGCTGCTGCTACTGCTGCTGTTTCTGCCGCTGATGCTACTGCCGCTGCTGTTGCTGCCGCTGCTGTTGCTGCCGCTGCTGCCGCTGCTGCCGCTGCTGCCGCTGCAGCCGCTGCTGCCGCTGCTGCCACTGCTGCCGCTGCTGCCGCTGCTGCCGCTGCTGCCGCTGCTGCCGCTGCTGCCGCTGCTGCCGCTGCTGCCGCTGCTTCCGCTGCTGCCGCTG
>SDVV010037808.1:0-10798 GCA_016164225.1 Gammarus roeselii
CACTCTGTCGAATATATTACTTCAATGGTTGGGTCCTGCTGGTGTTTGCACTCTGTCGAATATATTACTTCAATGGTTGGGTCCTGCTGGTGTTTGCACTCTGTCGAATATATTACTTCAATGGTTGGGTCCTGCTGGTGTTTGCACTCTGTCGAATATATTACTTCAATGGTTGGGTCCTGCTGGTGTTTGCACTCTGTCGAATATATTACTTCAATGGTTGGGTCCTGCTGGTGTTTGCACTCTGTCGAATATATTACTTCAATGGTTGGGTCCTGCTGGTGTTTGCACTCTGTCGAATATATTACTTCAATGGTTGGGTCCTGCTGGTGTTTGCACTCTGTCGAATATATTACTTCAATGGTTGGGTCCTGCTGGTGTTTGCACTCTGTCGAATATATTACTTCAATGGTTGGGTCCTGCTGGTGTTTGCACTCTGTCGAATATATTACTTCAATGGTTGGGTCCTGCTGGTGTTTGCAATCTGTCGAATATATTACTTCCATGGTTGGGTCCTGCTGGTGCTTGCACTCTGTCGAATATATTACTTCCATGGTTGGGTCCTGCTGGTGTTTGCACTCTTGCGAATGTATTACTTCAATGGTTGGGTCCTGCTGGTGTTTGCACTTTGTGAAGTATATTACTTCAATCGTTGGGTCCTGCTGGTGTTTGCACTCTGTCGAATATATAACTTCCATGGTTCACTTGTAGGCCGCGACTACACGCTCTAGTCCAAATCGGTTGTTTGTGAAGTTCCATGGTTCTGTTGTTAGCATCAAGCCGGATGAACTCTTTCTCATTAATGTTAACGTAGGTTTTGATTAGGTCATTTCTATTCCGTCTAATGATACTTCCTCTATCTGATCTTATTTCGCTATGCCCGTAATCCATTCATGTGATAACTTTTCATTTCTCCACTATTTTCACTGAACAGACTTCACTATGCCACGATGTTACCTGGACTGCGTTTCTCGTGATCCACTGTTGTAGTTATTGTGCTTATTTACTTCTCATCAATTTCTTATTCTCCCTTTCTCATTTATTTCAAGCTACAGTAATTATTCAGTCACAGGTGGAAAAAAAAAATCGTTGCTTAAGTTACCGTTGTGCTGGAGATGTTTTCAATTAAATGTTGAAGTATTTGGTCACGTCAATGAGAAAAGTGTATTTTATTTGCCAGATAAAAATAGTGCCGTCCAGTGTCAGAGACTATGTATTTGCTCATGGCTGTTCGTGTTCCATATTAACAACCGGCTCTATTGAAACATATCGAGATCGGTGGGAGCTCGCGCTTTGCCAAATTTGGATAGCAAAAAAACTGCAGGGATTTTGTGATACATCGGAAGCCGCTTGGTGGCATCCGATAAAAAAATAGTCGCTCATAAAAATAAACAGATTTAAAACGGTTGTATCGCATGCATCCTTTTTGCCTGGAGAGGGACTTTATTAAAGGCAATCGGAGTTGCAGCTGATATTGGTGGACACATCGAGCCATGTACTTTATAGGTTCTAGAGCGTTTATTTTGAATCATAAGTGAGAAAAAAAACAGAAAATTCACAATCATCACTTTTAATGCCAGGTATATACTGAAGATGGTGGACTTTTGCGATTAATCATAAAAAGACTCGGTACTTCGAATTGGCCTTGACATGAGCTCCCAAATTGATGTCACAAATCCTTGATCAACGGTGGATGCTCGCGGCAGCTCGCATGACTTTTCTTTTGCTCAGGCGTATGGCAGCTTCTTCATTCAATATTCGTATTGATGAGGGTTAGCGACCCAAAAACACAAGCATAGCGTTTCATTTTGAGAGTTTCAATCGGATCTTGGCGCTTGTGGAACTCGTACGGCCTAATTTTCAGATGTGTACTATATTTGACATGCGTTGTACTTTTGCTGAAATCAAGTTTTCAAGAAGGTTATCGAATGGAAAAGGTAGGTTCTTATTGAATCTCTTTAGTACAAGTTGATTTGCTCCGATGTTGTTGGTAAGTCTTTCGTCCCTTGATCTGCACTTATTATTTAATTTTACATCGTCGACACGCGATTGAAAAGAGGTAGTTGATATTCGCTCGTCTCTCAGCTCGAGCTTTCGTTTCAACACTGTTGAAGAGGAAATCTTCCCGCATTCAAGAGTGATCAGAGCTTCGCTTCCCTTGTGAACATTACTGTGAGACAAGATATGCTGATTATTTCCCAGGAATCAAATATCGTACAGTTTATAACAGATTCAAAATAGCGGATAATAGCGAAGAATCGAGTACCATAGATAGCAGGGCATTTCAAGTGTTCTATAATCGGGCATTCATTGACTGATCCAATGCTGTTCCAAAACATACACTCTCTGTACTTCTAAACATTTATTGATGGTTTATTCCTCTCAGGTATCGCAAGCAAGTAAATACCATTGTCCCTCCTTCATCTTATAAGACTGGACACCTTAGATGGTATGAGCAACACTGCAGGAAATCGAAAAGGAAAACAGGTTTAACAAATAGTATCCCTGCCACCAGCATGGCGGGAAAGAGCTTGCTGTACACAATGCTGCTCATGCACTTAGAAAGAAAGTTGAGTGTCCATGGCATGCATAAGTGTGTTGAAGAGGTCTTCTTTGGCACTTGGCCTCATAAACTTAACAATATATGGCGGCTGCGGGCAGCTTGGTATAATGAGGCCGTATATGACGCTTAACAACCCGGGATGGAGGAGATACCAAGCCTTGTGGAACTGATGCGATGAGGGACACCCTTCATGTGGAGGGATTGGTTTGTGGCAGCAGCCCTAGGATGAGGTGCACCCTTCATGTAGGGGTTGGTTAGTGGCAGCAGCACTAGGATGAGGGGCACCCTTCATGTGGGGGATTGGTTAGTGGCAGCAGCACTAGGATGAGGGGCACCCTTCATGTGGGGGATTGGTTAGTGGCAGCAGCACTAGGATGAGGAGCACCCTTCATGTTGGGGATTGGTTTGTGGCAGCAGCACTAGGATGAGGGGCACCCTTCATGTGGGGGATTGGTTAGTGGCAGCAGCACTAGGATGAGGGACACCCTACATGTGTTGGATTGGTTAGTGGCAGCAGCACTAGGATGAGGGGCACCCTTCATGTGGGGGATTGGTTAGTGGCAGCAGCACTAGGATGAGGGGCACCCTTCATGTGGGGGATTGGTTAGTGGCAGCAGCACTAGGATGAGGGACACCCTTCATGTGAGGGATTGGTTTGTGGCTGCGGCACTAGGATGAGAGACACCCTTCATATGTGCGATTGGTTTGTGGCAGCAGCATTAAGATGAGGGGCCCCCTTCATATGGGGTATTAGGTAATGGTAGCGGCACTAGGATGAGGGACGACCTTCATATCGAAGAATGGTTAGAGGCACCGGCACGAGGATGTGGGACAGCCTTAATGGAGGATTGGGTTGTGTAAGCAGCACTAGAAGGAGGGTTAGTGGTTAGTGGTAGCAGATCTAGGATGAAGTACACCCTTTCATTCATATGGTGATCGCTTAGCAGCAGCAACAATGGGATGAGAGACCTTCTTCATAGGATTGATTGGTTAATCCCATTACTACTAGGGTGAGAGACACCCTTATTAGTGTTGATTAGTTAGTGCCAGCACTACTAGGGTGAGAGACACCCTTTATTAGTGGTGATTAGTTAGTGCCAGCACTACTAGGGTGAGAGACACCTTTTATTAGTGGTGATTAGTTAGTGGCAGCACTACTAGGGTGAGAGACACCCTTATTAGTGTTGATTAGTTAGTGCCAGCACTACTAGGGTGAGAGGCACCCTTTATTAGTGGTGATTAGTTAGTGGCAGCACTACTAGGGTGAGAGACACCCTTCATTAGTGATGATTAGTTAGTGGCAGCACTACTAGGGTGAGAGACACCCTTATTAGTGTTTATTAGTTAGTGCCAGCACTACTAGGGTGAGAGACACCCTTCATTAGTGATGATTAGTTAGTGGCAGCACTACTAGGGTGAGAGACACCCTTCATTAGTGATGATTAGTTAGTGCCAGCACTACTAGGGTGAGAGACACCCTTATTAGTGTTGATTAGTTAGTGCCAGCACTACTAGGGTGAGAGACACCCTTATTAGTGTTGATTAGTTAGTGTCAGCACTACTAGGGTGATAGACACCCTTATTAGTGTTGATTAGTTAGTGCCAGCACTACTAGGGTGAGAGACACCCTTTATTAGTGGTGATTAGTTAGTGGCAGCACTACTAGGGTGAGAGACACCCTTATTAGTGTTGATTAGTTAGTGGCAGCACTACTAGGGTGAGAGACACCCTTATTAGTGTTGATTAGTTAGTGCCAGCACTACTAGGGTGAGAGACACCCTTTATTAGTGGTGATTAGTTAGTGGCAGCACTACTAGGGTGAGAGACACCCTTATTAGTGTTGATTAGTTAGTGGCAGCACTACTAGGGTGAGAGACACCCTTATTAGTGTTGATTAGTTAGTGCCAGCACTACTAGGGTGAGAGACACCCTTTATTAGTGGTGATTAGTTAGTGGCAGCACTACTAGGGTGAGAGACACCCTTCATTAGTGATGATTAGTTAGTGGCAGCACTACTGGGGTGAGAGAAACCCCTTATTTGTGGTGATTAGTTAGTGGCAGCACTACTAGGGTGAGAGAAACCTCTTATTTGTGGTTATTAGTTAGTGGCAGCACTACTAGGGTGTTATACACCCTTTATTAGTGGTGATTATGTCGAGGCAGCACTACTAGGGTGAGGGACACCCTTCATTAGCGGTGATTAGTTAGTGACAGCACTACTAGGGTGAGAGACACCCTTCATTAGCGGTGATTAGTTAGTGGCAGCACTACTAGGGTGAGAGTCACCCTTCATTAGTGGTGATTAGTTAGTGGCTGCACTACTAGGGTGAGAGACACCCTTTATTAGTGGTAATTATGTCGAGGCAGCACTACTAGGGTGAGAGACACCCTTCATTAGCGGTGATTAGTTAGAGGCAGCACTTCTAGGGTGAGAGACACCTTTCATTAGCGGTGATTAGTTAGAGACAGCTCTACTGGGGTGAGAGACACCCTTTATTAGTGGTGATTATGTCGAGGCAGCACTACTAGGGTGAGGGTCACCCTTCATTAGTGATGATTAGTTAGTGACAGCACTACTAGGGTTGGAGACACCCTTCATTAGTGGTGATTAGTTAGTGGCAGCACTACTAGGGTAAGAGACACCCTTCATTAGCAGTGATTAGTTAGAGGCAGCACTACTAGGGTGAAAGACACCCTTTATTAGTGCTGATTATGTCGAGGCAGCACTACGAGGGTGAGAGTCACCCTTCATTAGTGGTGATTAGTTAGTGGCAGCACTACTAGGGTGAGAGACATCCTTCATTAGTGGTGATTAGTTAGAGGCAGCACTACTAGGGTAAGAGACACCCCTTATTAGAGGTGATTATTTAGTGGCAGCACTACTAGGGTGAGAGACACCCTTTATTAGTGGTGATTATGTCGAGGCAGCACTGCTAGGGTGAGAGACACCCTTCATTAGTGGTGATTAGTTAGAGGCAGCACTACTAGGGAGAGAGACACCCTTCATTAGTGGTGATTAGTTAGAGGCAGCACTACTAGGGTGAGAGACACCCTTCATTAGTGGTGATTGGTTAGAGGCAGCACTACTAGGGTGAGAGACACCCTTCATTAGCGGTGATTAGTTAGAGGCAGCACTACTAGGGTGAGAGACACCCTTCATTAGCGGTGAGAGACACCCTTCATTAGTGGTGAGAGACACCCTTAATTAGTGGTGAGAGACACCCTTCATTAGTGGTGAGAGACACCCTTCATTAGTGGTGAGAGGTACCCTTCGTTAGTGGTGAGAGACACCCTTCATTAGTGGTGAGAGACACCCTACATTAGTGGTGAGAGACACCCTTCATTAGTGGTGAGAGACACCCTTCATTAGTGGTGAGAGACACCCTTCATTAGTGGTGAGAGACACCCTTCATTAGTGGTGAGAGACACCCTTCATTAGTGGTGATGGGTTCGTGGAGGCAGCACTATAGGATAGGGGTACTCTTTGTAATGGTGGTTGACTAGTGGCAGCAGCACTAGGATACGGGATACCCTCTATTTGGCGTAACTTGACAGAGGCTTAAGCACTGTGACGGATACAAAGACAGTAGCTTCTATGTTATTTGACGTGAGTTGAAGGAATAGTCGAAGGCTGGATGCCCATGAGGAGGTTTCAACTCATCGCTCGAACGAGATTTCGCGTTAATTTACCGAGACATATTATTTGATTTTTTTCAGAACAAACTTTGCATTCAACGTCCAGAAGCGGTAACAGCTGGAGAAACAAGACTATAAGTGCTCAGACACTTGTGAGCACAACTCACAATTATTAGTCTCCATAATCCCTCATCGGGTCAACTTTTGACGGGGTAATTTACTGTCACTGCCATTATTTTCTTTATTCTAAGCCACATAATATTCGGACAATCAAACATATATGGAAATGTTTAAAAGGCATCTTCATATGATCTATTTCAAAACAAAACTATTGAAAAGATACAAGATAAATTTGTCCGGTCAGTTAGCATTATTTATCTTCCTTGTTACTGATCACATCTCCACCTCTTAGCTATCATTCTCCTCTCTACTCCCTTTTATCTTCTCCTCTTTCATCACGTCCTCCTCTCTGCTCCTCTTCATCTCGTTCTCTTTCCTCTCATCCTCCTCTCTTCGCCCCTTTATCTTCTCCTCTTTCTTCTCATCCTCCTCTCCATTCCCCTCTATCTCCTCCTCTTTCTTTTCATCCTCCTCTCTACTCCCCTTTAACTTCTCCTCTTTCCTCCCATCCTTCTCTCTACTCCCCTTTATATTCTTCTCTGTCTTATCATCCTCCTCTCTACTCCTCTTTATCTTCTCCTCTTTTCTCGCATCCTCCTCTCTATTCCTCCTAATGTTCTCCTTTTCCCTCTCATCTTCCTCTCTTCTCCTCTTTATCTTCTCCTCTTTCCTCTCATCCTGCTCTCTACTCCCCTTTATCTTCTCCTCTTCCCTCTCGCCCTCCTTTCTACTCCCCTTTATCTTCTCCTCTTTCCTCTCATCCGTGTCTCTACTCCCCTTTATCTCATCCTCCTACCTCCCATCCTTCTCTCTGCTCCCCTTTATCAAGATCCCACTGCCCCCCCCCCCCCCCCTTATCAATCCTGTGCCCCAGCTCTCCCCATCAGATGGTGTCGCACATACATTCTGGCGCTGTTTTTATGAAGCATTTCCCTCAGGCCGACCCCCCCTCCAGGTCTGTGTTATTAAATCTTCGCCGGTTGGTTGGAGGCGCCTTTCCAATCTGGTTTCGGTTCTTACACTGTAGCTTCCCAACGGGCAGTTCACCGCTCCGACAGCTGCTTCCCAACGTCAGTTCTCCGCTCCGCCAGCTGCTTCCCACTGGGCACAGGAAAGCGGTCCCCCATCAGGACTGGATTGTCCACGAAAAACAGGGGGTCCGCGTAATGCGTCGCCTACATTAGCTAATTGAGGGAGCATAATATGCATTCCTGTTGATTGTCGACTTTCTAATTTATATCTTTGGCTAATGCATCAGTCCCCCTAATCAATTTATTTCCTTAATGAATGAGGGTCACAACCGCGGGTCTTTTTATATAATTATTAGCCCGTTTTTTCACTAACCGGAGATTCACCGGTTTTCCATGAACAGTAATTGATCATCGCCAATATTGGTCCTCAATCTGGGTAAAGTTTCCAATGGTATTTATGCTAGAATACGTTAATTACCCTGTAAAAGAATTCATGGTAAAGGAAATGTTTCTGTAAATCCACAGAAGACATTGTGCAATAAATAAGTAATGAATTAGCAAAACTTTTACCAAACATTATATTCCAGGGAGAGCTGGAATGAGCAGGTTCCAATGTCCGTATCCCTGCTAATTATACCGTGTACTTATTTACACGCTGGAGCATTGTAGCGTGACATTCAGCATTCAACTGACAAGATGATCACTCTCTTCCGTCTAGATTCAAGGGACGAGCGCCATGATGGCTTTCTAATGTCGGCTGATAGCAGAGCAGACCTTCGCGTTCACACTATATATCCGCTCAAAAAATTATACAACAAGTAGTAGGAAGCAGGTTTTTGCCTTGAATTGGCGTGGCATTGAACCGGTTCTTATTCATGTCAAACTCGGATTTCACTTACAATGGAACAAAAAAGAGCAGATCTCTTGCCTCAGGGCGGAACTGTTTACACTCGGCGCATCTGCAAGTGCATGACCATCCAGACGTCTCTCCTTGAAGAGGAGGGTGTTTCCCTTCAGGCTGTTAAACCTCACAGTCTTTCATTCAAATAACTTAATCGAAGTCATCAAGAAAGGAGGATGCTAGCTTACACAAGAATTGCAACACCATAATCGAAGTCGTTAAGAAAGGAGGATGCTGGCTTATACAAGAATTGCAACACCTTAATCGAAGTCATTAAGAAAGGAGGATGCTAGCTTATACAAAAATTGCAACATCTTAATCGAAGTCATAAATAAAGGAGGATGCTATCTTATACAAGAATTGCAACATCTTAATCGAAGTCATTAAGAAAGGAGGATGCTATCATATACAAGAATTGCAACACCTTAATCGAAGTCATTAAGAAAGGAGGATGCTGGCTTATACAAAAATTTCAACACCTTAATCGAAGTCATCAAGAAAAGGAAGATGCTAGCTAATACAAGAATTGCAACACCTTAATCGAAGTCATTAAGAAAGGAGGATGCTAGCTTATACAAAAATTGCAACACATCAATCGAAGTCTTAGAAAAAGGAGGATGCTATCAAATCCAAGAATTGCAACACCTTAATCCAAGTCATTAAGAAAGGAGGATGCTAGCTTGTACATGAATTGCAACACTTTAATCGAAGTCATTAAGAAAGGAGGATGCTAGCTTGTACAAGAATTGCAACACCTTAATCGAAGTCATTAAGAAAGGAGGATGCTATCTTATACAAGAATTGCAACACCTTAATCGAAGTCATTGAGAAAGGAGGATGCTAGCTTATACAAGAATTGCAACACCTTAATCGAAGTCATTAAGAAAGGAGGATGCTATCTTATACAAGAATTGCAACACCTTAATCGAAGTCATTAAGAAAAGAGGATGCTGGCTTATACAAGAATTGCAACACCCTAATCGAAGTCATTAAGAAAGGAGGATGCTGGCTTATACAAGATTTGCAACACCTTAATCGAAGACACTATGAAAGGAGGATGCTGGCTTATACAAGAATTGCAACACCTTAATCGAAGTCATTGAGAACGGAGGATGCTAGCTTATACAAGAATTGCAACACCTTAATCGAAGTCATTAAGAAAAGAGGATGCTCGACTATACAAGAATTGCAACACTTTAATCGAAGTCATTAAGAAAGGAGGATGCTAGCTTATACAAGAACTGCAATATCATAATCGCAGTCATTAAGAAAGGAGGATGCAATCATATACAAGAATTGCAACACCTCAATCGAAGTCAAATAGAAAGGAGGATGTTATCTTATGCAAGAATTGCAACACCTTAATCGAAGTCATTGAAAAAGGAGGATGCTATCTTATACAAGAATTGCAACACCTTAATCGGAGTCATTAAGAAAGGAGGATGCTGGCTTATACAAGAATTGCAACACCTTAATCGAAGTCATTAGGAATGGAGGATGCTGGCTTATGCAAGAATTGCAACACCATAATCGAAGTCATTAAGAAAGGAGGATGCTAGCTTATACAAGAATTGCAACACCTTAATCGAAGTCATTAAGAAAAGAGGATGCTGGCTTATACAAGGATTGCAACACCCTAATTGAAGTTATTGAGTAAGGAGGAAGCTTTCTTATACAAAAATTGCATCACCTTAATCGAAGTCATTAAGAAAGGAGGATGCTGGCTTATACAAGAATTGCAACACCTTAATCGAAGTCATTGAGAACGGAGGATGCTAGCTTATACAAGAATTGCAACACCATAACCGAAGTCATTAAGAAAAGAGGATGCTCGCTTATACAAGAATTGCAAAACCTTAATCGAAGTTATAAAGAAAGGAGGATGCTGGCTTATGCAAGAATTGCAACACCATAATCGAAGTCATTGAGAAAGGAGGATGCTGGCTTATACAAGAATTGCCACACCTAAATCGAAGTCATTGAGAACGGAGGATGCTAGCTTATACAACAACTGCAATATCTTAATCGTAGTCATTAAGAAAGGAGGATGCTGGCTTATACAAGAATTGCAACACCTTAATCGAAGTCATTGAGAACGGAGGATGCTAGCTTATACAAGAATTGCAACACCTTAATCGAAGTCATTAAGAAAGGAGGATGCTGGATTATACAAGAATTGCAACACCCTAATCGAAGTCATTAGGAAAGGAGGATGCTGGCTTATACAAGAATTGCAACACCTTAATCGAAGTCATTAAGAAAGGAGGATGTTGGCTTATACAAGAATTGCAACACCTAAATCGAAGTCATTGAGAACGGAGGATGCTAGCTTATACAACAACTGCAATATCTTAATCGTAGTCATTAAGAAAGGAGGATGCTGGCTTATACAAGAATTACAACACCTCAATCTAAGTCATCAAGACAGGAGGATGCTAGCTTATACAAGAATTGCAACACCTTAATCGAAGTCATTAAAAAATGAGGATGCTGGCTTATACAAGAATTGCAACACCTTAATCGAAGTCATTAAGAAAGGAGGATGCTAGCTTATACAAGAATTGCAACACCTTAATCGAAGTCATTTAGAAAGGAGGATGCTAGCTT
>SDVV010037810.1:0-10798 GCA_016164225.1 Gammarus roeselii
TCAACCTTCTTTCCGAAACCATGGTGGTGCCGAGAGGTGCAAGAAGCAAGAGATAAGCGAGAAAAGCTATACCATGCCTACCGACGCGCACGGTCCCCCAGGAACCGAGTAGCGTGGAAGAGGGCATCTGCTGTATATCGAAAGCTTCTAGTGGAGAAGAAACGTGAAAGCTGGGCTCAATTAGTCAATACTATTAATCGAAACACTCCCCTCTCCCAGGTGTGGAAAAAAAATTGACGTATTCAGGTAAAACCCGAACGACCTATTAACATTCTTTCTGACGGAGGTAGATCGCAAATAAACTAGCTCAAACGTTTAGCCAGATTTCTTCGCAATCAACAAACTACACGGCTGCTTTCCAACGGGAGAGGAACTTGCGAGAAAGCGAATATCTTGACTTTACTTCAAGAAACGAAGCGGCCTACAACAAATCTTTCCCCCTCCACGAACTGCAGAGCACTCTAGACCATACACGTGAAACTTCACCTGGGCCAGACCGGATACACATCAACATATTCAAAAATCTCCCAGATGGCGCCCGTGACCATTTATTAAAAGTGTTCAACACTCTGTACTCAAACTCATTTTTTCCCGATCAATGGCGAGAATCTTTAATCATCTCAATACCCAAACCCGAAAAATTCCACGGCGACCCACGGAACTATCGCCCCATCGCTCTTACCAGCGTTCTCAGCAAGACCATGGAAAGAATGATAAATACGCGCCTCGTCGACTACCTTGATATGCATGCAGGCCTGAACAGCATCCAGTGTGGCAACCGCAAGCGCCACTCTACGACGGACCACCTTGTAAGACTGGAATCTAACATGAGACAGGCATTTATCCGCGAAGAACACGTGGTTTCCATTTTTTTACGTGGAAAAAGCATACGATACTACCTGGAATTATGGCATCATGAAGGATCTCCACCGCAATGGGCTGAGAGGCCACTTACCACGTTATATCCACCAATTCCTGCAAAATCGCACCTTTAGGGTTAAGGTCGGCAACACCTTATCACCATTTTAACCGCAAGAAATGGGCGTCCCCCATGGAAGCGTCCTCAGTGTCACTTTTTATACTCAAGATCGACCAGATAGCAGACATTCTCCCGCGCGACGGAAGATTGCTTTCATCATTATACGTGGACGCCTTACAAATAAGCTACAGGCACCCTAGCCTCATAACAATTCAACAGGAATTCCAGAAATGTCTTTATCTAGTCGGAAACTGGGCCTCCTTAAACGGATTAAGATTCTCAACCCCCAAAACGAAAGCATGCACTTCACTCTCGTGCCCGGCTTACACCTAAAACCAGCCCTAAATCTAAACAACACTCCGCTAGTATACGAAGAATCAATAAAATTCCTAGGTCTTGTGTGAGACCCTAAACTCACATGGCGACCTTATTTTGCAGCCCTGGAGACCCGCTGCAAAAAAGCAACCGGACTTATCCTCTCTGTAACATCCATGAAATTCGGAGCCGATATGGACACCGGCATGACGTTATTCAGAACATTAATACGCTCGCGCATTGACTATGGAACAATTGTTTACGGTTCAGCAGCCAAAACCACCCTAGAACCTCTCTCCATCATAGTAAATAACGCCCTGCGTATCACAACCGGTGCGTTCCGTTCCACACCCATCGAATCCCTGAACGTGCTTGCTAACAAGCTTCCTCTTCCGCTCCGAAGAGAAATTCTCACTACAGTACTATTTCAAGACAAGGAGCTACATCAATAGCCCAGCACTCAGTGACGTCACCAACATTTTGGATAAACACCTCTTGAGGTTAAAAAGAACATATGCCCACCGTTTTCTTTACGCGTGGATAACTTATTGACCTCGCTGAACATCAGACGCAAAGCAATCGAGCTTTCATTCTCCTATCGAATTCTTCAAATCAACACACCAACGTGGATAATCAGCCCACCACTGGTCAACCTAGATTTGCAGACGTACCTCAAAGCAACAACCCCAACCAACACGTACCGCCGATAATTCTCACGACTACTCGATGAACAGTAATCTGAGCACCGCCATATATACACTGACGGCTCGAAAACACCGAACGGAGTGGGAGCCGCCGCCATAGGCGAGGGGACCTCTCGTTCGGTCACCCTACACTACGAGGCCTCTATATTGTCTGCAGAGCTACACGCGCTCGAACTGGCCATCTCCATTATAAAAAGCGACTGCCACCCTAAAAGTGCTTTATTTTCAGATAGTCCAGGTGTTCTCACCCATCTGAAAACTCTGCACTTTGATCACCCTACCCTTAGAAAAATGCAACACGACCTATTCACAATGTCCGAGGTGAGCCAGGCGGTCGAGTTCTGCTGGATCCCTGGACACGCGGGAATAAGAGGACACGAACGCGCAGATTCCATCGCTAAACGGATGTCTACCCAGCAGGAACAATTCATCTCTATACATTACCGAGACTGGTTCCCAGTCATCAACTTACGCATAACATCACGATGGAACGACTCTTGGCAACAAAGTGGACAAAAGATGCTTGCAGTTAAACCATCCGTGGGAGAATGGGACACCAGGTTTTCTAATAGGAGAGTCACGTTGGAGCTCTGATGGAAATGAGGCCCAAATCAAATCAAATCCAATAGGAGAGACCAAGTGTTCATCAACCGTTTATGCACGGGACACACGTGGATAACTCACAACTAACTAATGGACGTAGACATGGGACCGAACGCACCACCATGCCCCTGTTGCCACCAAGTGGCAATCAGCGTGAAACACTTACTAGTAGATTATGATGCACTCGCAGCAACCCGACGAGCCTTCTTGAGCCCCCCGTGCAACCTGCAACGCCTGCTCACAGAAACGGAACACCGAAAACACACAGGCCTCTACGAGGTAGTGTAAAGGTAGCGAGGTCTGAATCATCTCCGATCTTGAAATCGCTGTCCTCCCTGAGCACTAATTGAAAAATGTTACTTTAACTTTGTGCACGAAGCTGTGCAGAATCAACGGACCGTCATGCCACGAGAAGAAGCCCTCAGTGACTACACGTTGGAGCTCCGGCGGAGAACGGAGAGAGCTGCTACCACTCCTCTCGCAAAACCGACTGCATCTGCAATGAACCTGCTCTGCATCTATGTTTTAGATTAAACTCACTTCCTATCTGTTGTTTAGTACGATTTGTATGTCCTAGGCCTACTCTGTCCCCGCGTTAGAGTTACTCTTTTAAAATCGGTAAATTTAATTTACATCTGTCAAATTTTCTTTGTAGCCGCATCAAAATTGCTTGGTGCCCATGCCAAATTTACTTTATGTTACTTTGTTAGACCTACTCCAACTGTGTTTAAAACCACTGTGACTTTGTTTAAACTGCTCCGAATCTAAGTTTAACCTACTTTTAATCTACGCTGCACCTACTTCGCCACTCTTCGACCGCCTACGGGAGAGTCTGCATTAACTTCGCATTGGGACTCCAGTAGAACATGGAAGCAAATACAAATACAAATCAACTTGCCAATGACTGAGGTGAGACTAATTGAACGGTAGTTGCCGGGACACTTTTTGTACCTTTTTTTAAAAAAATTGGTGTTACATTGGCCTCTATCCATTTAGAGGGGCAGGTGCTATTTATGAGAGATTGGGTGAAAACGTTTGATAAATGTTCGGCAATTTTGTAACTAGTCTCTTTTAGAATTCTAGGATGAATTTGGTCAGAACCTGGAGATTTGGTGACCTGCAATTTATCTACATATTTAATAACTTCGGCGAGGGAAAAGTTCACTGTGGTGAGGGCTTCAATTCTTTTTGCCGCTATGATGTCCTCAGGATTAGGATTATCCTGATTCTCTAATGTAAATACAGAGCAAAAGTATTCATTAAGTAGAACACTCATTTTGGTGTCGTCCGTTTCTAGCTCACCAACATCGTTCTCGAGAGGACCAATTACAGATTTTGAATTTGTTTTTGCTCGAACTATAACTAAAAAATTGTTTCGGATTAGTTTTGGCATTGGCAGCAATTTTATTTTCATGATCTTTCTTCTCACGCTTCAGGACTCTCTTGAGATCTCGTCTGCTAATTTTGTATTCATTTTTTACTACGTCGTCATGTGGATGTCTCTGCTTTATCGAATGCTTTGCTTTCTTTCATGAATGAAGGCGCTGCAATTCTCCTTTCCAGTACTATTTCTGATAGGCTGCTGTTCGACTGTTTCTGCGCTGGATATGTTCATGTTCGATATTTTCAAATGCAGTCAAGTAATAGTCAAGTGATTGATTGACATCTTGTCCGAGGGTTATGTTTGCTGACACCATTGACTCTCTTAAGCCATCAAAATTAGCTAATCGGAAGTTAGAGACTTTTTCGCAGTTTGTTGATGTTTTCAACTCGAGCTCTATCAAAAAACGGATACAGTTGTGGTCATTAGTTCCGAGTATTTTGCCTACTTCGACGTTCGTGACATGAGAGTCGCTTGCACTAAATAGGAGATCGTGTATGTTGCTACCTCTTGTAGGTGTCTTCACTATTTGGGTCATGAACTTATCGTCTGCAAAACCAATCGGACGTTGGCCGGTGGCAGTACATTCGTCTGGTTCCCAATCAATGTCGGGGATATTGAAGAAGTCGCCAAGCACAATACTGTGTTGTGTTGTGACAACATCGACGAGGGTGTTGTAAAGATCGATATCATCTGCAACCTTGCTTTTAGGGGGGCGATAGACGAGAGTGATGACATTTTATGTGTTTAACCGCCCTACGGGGGAGTCTGCATTAACTTCGCGTTGGGACTCCGGTGGAACCTGGAAGCAACTATTACTACTTTACATGTTTACCGACAACTTTGATTGATACTATGTCGTGCCTGTTGTTTGGAATGATGACTTCTAATATTTGCGGAGTGTTTTTTCACGAGAAACAGCACTTCTCCGCCCTTCCAGCCTTGTCTATCTTTGTGAAATAGTGAGTAACCGGGAAGAGTAAATTCGCCTGAAAAATGCCTGGTGCTCGATTTCATCCACATTATGTGATTGCTATTATGTCTATACTTTCATTCAATGCTAGGATACCTAATTCTTCGATTTTCTCAAAGAGACTTCTAGCGTTCACGTAGTAACATTTGAGAGTACCGTTAGTCACATTAACTTGATTTGCTTGACTTATTTTGCTTCTACTCTGAGATCTTGTGTCGGAGCCAAAACTTTTGTTTTCGTTTACGCGGGTTGTACTAGCGAAGCTGCGACTACTGCCTCTAACTCGGACTGGATTGATGACTGTTTTTTTTTGCTAGGACCTGTGGTGGTGTTTAGATGGGCACTTGTATTTTTTGTGTATCTCGTGTTGATACGGGCGGAGGTCACTGTCTCGTTTCGTCGGGCACTGCTGGCGGAGTTGTTGGTATGATATCGTTTACGTTTTTTTTGTACTTGTTTTCGTTGACAAGTCCAGCGCCGATGTTTTTAAGGATGTTTTCGATAGTGTCAAGTCCATACGTGTTAATGCGAGCCTTGTTGGTGATTCTAATAAAGTTATAGTACTTTGGGTCGATCATCGTATCCCAATGATCCGAGAAAGAGATTTTCTGGGCTTTGCAGAAAGTTGCTAGGCGATCGTTTAGTAAAATCATCTTGCTTAACTTATATCTACTTTGCTTCAGATGGGGCAGGATGCCAGTGAAATGAGGTTCGCGTGTGAAAGTTTGATGTTGTTTAGCATGGCTTCATACCTTTTCCATGTCGAATCCGCCTTCGTCACGTCTTCAGCTCCAGCTTATATTATAATTCGCTTAGATGAATGGATCCTTTCCTTTGCGATTATGCCTGCGACCTCGTTAAGTTTCAAATCGGATTTGCAGAGTATTTACAGTCGAATTCTCCATTTTCGCCGATTTGATTTGAAGGTGACACTGTAATCACCAATCACAATAATTTCCTCTGTCTTTTGAGAGTCCATTTTATTGGGCAATACATCGAATCAGTTACGTGTAGTGGTGAGATTGTGGTCCAACGTGTGTTGCATTGTCACAGCGTGGCTGCCTCCTACAAACTACAATTGAGTACAGTGCTTCGCTATCTTTTACTGAGTTTTCTATTGGTTTAATACGATCGTTTGTCTTAGCGTCATGAGTTGAAAGCTTCTTGACAAGTTCGGAGTCAAGGTGCACTTGGAGTTCTTTCCTTGATTTTGGGTTGCCTCGACAGTTTCTTTGACAGCTGCTAATTCGCTGCTTATCAGATCTTTAAGTTCGTGCAATTGTTTTAACACGGTTCCAATTTTAATTCAACAGCTATCAATTTGGTATCCATGTTGACTGTCTCTGTTATGGATAAGCCAATGGATGAGACTGTCTCTGTTTTGAATAAGCTATCGGAGGCGTGACTGATTTGTACTTTTAGTTGTTTGATTTCTTCTGCCGCTTGACAAAATATACAGCGCAATGTCTTGCATTCTCCATTTGAAGGACTGCTACGCAAAGTCCTGGCAGAGCCAGAAGAACTTTGGCAATCCATTAGGTTAGGGGCGTACGAGGTGTGGCAAAAGCCACATTCTAGCTTATCATGAACCATCTTGGACTGTTATAGAATTTACTGTTGGGAAAATGGACCATTAGCTTGAGTTCTATTTTATGTGATTTCTTGTAGACAGCAGATATGAATGCAATACTATAATTAGATACGGGATGTGACTTATGTCGACGATTCGAAAACAGAATTAAAACAGCAATAATACAAATGAGAGTCGGATGCGCGTATCGTCTGATGCGCGTTAGCGCAAGGTTACTTCCTATTGCGGGATTTGGGTTGAATGCAAAGCTAAACTAACTCATAGCTGCTCTCATCTGCTTTTCAATAAAGGAATGATATCATGATTCTGGGTAACCAACCTTGTACCAGACATGACCGGCGGAGTATCAGAAGATGACGAAAAAATAATGTCAATTCAGTAAGTGGAGTGTTATGAAATCGTAGCACGATTCTAAGCTGCAAGATGTAAAGTGGTACAATACAATGCATGTGGGCAATGGCTGATTGTACGCGGGTAATAGCTGATTGTACGTGAGTAATGGCTGATTGTACTTGGGTAATAGCTGATTGTACGTGGGTAAAAGCCGATTGTAGGTGGGTAATAGCTGATTGTACGTGGGTAATAGCTGATCGTACGTTGGTAATAGCTGATTGCACGCGGATAATAGCTGATTGTACGTGGTTAATAGCCGATTGTACTTGGGTATGAGCCGATTGTACTTGGGTAATAGCTGATTGTACGTGGGTAATAGCTGTTTGTATGTGGGTAATAGCCGATTGTATGTGGGTAATAGCCGATTGTACGTGGGTATTAGCTAATTGTACTTGAGTAATAGCTGTTTGTACGTGGGTAATAGCCGTTTGTACGTGGGTAATAGCTGATTGTACGTGGGTAATAGCTGATTTCACGTGGGTAATAGTGGATTGTACTTCAGTAATAGCTTCGTACATCCAACCATACCCATCATGACTATGTTTCAGTTTACACTCAAAATCCTCCATATAGTCCATCAAATCTTTCATACAAATACCGACGACTGTTCCATTCCCGTGAGTCCACAAATGATTGCTTCTTCTTCTTCTTCTTCTTCTTGAACCTTAAATATTTGAATCTTCTCCAATTCAAAGTACTGCCGTTCTTCATTTGAAAGAAATTGTTGCATACGATACAGATATTTCTTTTTTTCTTAGGTAAAATTCATTTTCCACCACCTCAGCTTTATTACACTCGTGAAGATTTTCTGTTTTGCTCATATCAATTTCGAGACCTACATCCTTATTTTCTTTGAGCTCTGTTACATACGACTGAAATGTATCGACATCAGCTACAAAATCCTGCTTCCTCTATTCATCATCTATTCATGTATAATATCCCCCCACTCTTATGATTCTTGTACACATTTATAGAACAAATGTAATTTTCAACAGGAGTCAATATTTGTTCAAAACAAGCCATATCATCTTCGAAGATTTCTTTATCCAACACTTGTAAACAAATTTTTGAGTTGTGAATATTCATTTTGCTCATTCTCAGACGAAACATACGCCTCCGCTTGTTCTCAACGTAACACTGACTCCAATCCCGGTATGCAGCTAGCTAGTACAATGCGATTTCATGTTTTTTTTGGCAAAACATTAGGCCTAACTTTGCTCACCTAGGTCATCAACTGTGTATTTATGCATGTGTATAGGGCTGTGCACGTCTGTGCATGTGTATTATCATGCGTATGTACGTGTTACAAGAGTTAAAAAAATGTATAATAAAAAATTAAAATGTAAAATTTCAATAAAATTTCAAATTCTTTGACGGATAACAGTGCCAAGTCGATCTATTGAAGTGATAACTTGGTTACTCAAGTAAGGTGTGATCCCTCGAAATTTAGAAATGGTATTGTAATTTTGAATTTTAAATTTATGTTATACCTTGGTTTAACTCGTGTAACACGTACATACGCATGAACATATACATGCACATACGTACACATCTTTATACACATGCATATATACGCAGTTGACCTAAGTGAGCAACGTTAGGCCTAATGTTTTGCCAGAAAAAAATCATGAAACCGCATTATAATAGCTTTCTGCAAACGGAGATTGGAGACGGTGTTACGTTGAGAACAAACGGATACGTACGTTTCATCTTAGAATGAACAAAATGAATATTCATAACTCAAATTTGTTTACAAGGGTTGGATAAAGAAATCTCCGAAGATGATATGGCTTGGTTCGAACAAATAATGATTCCAGTTGGAAATAACATTTTTCTACAAATGCGTTAAACGAGCATCATATGAGTGGGGGGATATTATTCATAAATGGATGAAGAATAGAGGAAGCAGGATTTTTGTAACTTATGTCGATACATTTTAGTTGTATGTAACAGAGTTCAAAGAAAATGAGGATGCTAATCTCGAAATTGATATGTTCGAAGTAGAAAATCTTCACGAGCGTAATAAAGCTGAAGTAGTGGATGATAAATTTTACCTAGGAACAAAAGGCAAATCTGTTTCGTATGCAACAATTTATTTCGAATGAAGATCGGCAATACTTTAAATTGGAGAAGATTCGAATAATTAAGGTTGAAGAAGAAGAAGCAATACTTTAGTGGACTCACGGGAATATGACAGCCATCGGTATTCGTATCAAAGATATGGAGTATATGATGGATTTTGAGCATAAACTGAAACATAGTGATGATGGGTATGGTTGGATGTACGAACCATGCTGTTTCAATTCAAAACGAGGTAGGAAGCATTGACACATCTAGCAAGATCTGTAACGAATACTAATAAAACAGGAATAAACCATGTATATCCTTAATCAAATGTTCATAGTATCCTAAATCTCAAAGGGTAAGCAATGAATTGCAAACATCGTGTCAGTTGAAGGTAACATCGAATTGTCGAAATTGGTAGAAGAATATGTTTCATGGCGTGAAACGATGCCCGTTAACCTATATCGGGGTAAATGATCTAGATGTGTTACAGATTGGTAGTATATAAGCAGAGTCTGATCAGATCTTACTCGGTCAACGTTGTGATTCTGTTGTGGAAAGATGGGGTATAGCTCAAGTCATCATTTGTTTGCAAGTAATGGGGTGATGGGGGTCTGTAATCTTTGCCAAAAAGAACTAAAATTTAATAAACAAATCCACCAGTAATGTGCGGCGACATCTGAAAAGAAGTCATCGTCAGGGAAAGGGAAATTATAGGAAAGTAAAGGCAAGTCAGACGTACAAGTCGTCAAAGGATGCGAGTGCCAGGAGATATTGAAGTAAAATAGATCGAGTAAATGCCTGTAAATACGCACTGCGCTGTTCTAAGAAACACGAGTATGATTTACGTGCAGCTAGTCTGTCAGAAAAAATGGTTACTGGGCGGATGATTGATTTTTGGAAAGAAATGAAAAATCTAAAACCGAAAGATGGCTCTGTTTCTAAATCTGTTAATGGCATAGTAGGGCCGAGAAATATTGCTGATATGTGGCGCGATCATTTTCATGGTATCATGAACAGTGTCAACAACGACACTGACTCTTTTTTTGTTAACGAGGCCCTCAATCGGGATAGTGATGATGATTATGATGATGTTTATATGTGGGAACTTAGGACCGCTGTCATGAAATTGAAAAATGGCAAAGCTGTGGGAAAGGATGGTGTACCTGCGGAAGTATTCAAGTATGGTCCTGTTCAACTTCTTCATGTCATGTCTATTTTCTTCACTGGCTGTTTTAAACATAATTACTGTCCAAAGCTACCAATGGATGTTGTTGTGAAACCCATCATAAAATCGAAGACAAAATGTGCGACCGCTAAAGATAACTACAGACCAATATCAATTGCTACTGCTGCATCAAAATTTCTAGAAATAGTTATCCAGAACAGGCTTGGCGACTGTCTGGAAACAACTCCCAACCAATTTGGGTTCAAGCCTCAGCATGGGACGGAAATGGCTATCTTCACATTAAAGCAGACGATTAATTACTTTGTCAGTGGGGGGTCACCTATGTACCTTTGTTTTTTGGATGCTAAAAAAGCATTCGATCGTGTCAATCACTGGACACTGTTCAAGAAACTTATTGAAAGGGGGGCGCCAATTCAAATTGTTAAGCTACTAAAGTACTGGTACCAGCAGCAGGAATGTGTAATACGATGGGGAAGCACAATGACAAATACGTTTCGAACAACTAATGGTATAAGGCAAGGAGGCCTACTATCGCCTCTCCTTTTCAATGTGTATGTAGATAGCTTACATGACCGACTATCTCTAAGCCGTGTTGGGTGTCACATT
>SDVV010037811.1:0-10797 GCA_016164225.1 Gammarus roeselii
ATAAAGATGCATAATGGACTTGCACCTCCGATCTCATACATTCCTCCAAAATATCCGACATTTAACTCTGAGATCATGAGAATAACGCTATTTTTACTACGATACCATTCAAATCTATAACAAATTTTCCAGACCTATTCCAGTCACATATAATACATCAGACATAACTTGCATCTGATTCACATATCGTCTCTGAACAACATCTAGCAAAGTCACATCCTGGATATAACCAATAATGAGCCTGGCATGAGCCTCCAGTTTAAATGTTAACCCGATATTGACACGGAAAATGCGGTAATCGTCTTTTTCTGAATGCATGGACTTCTCCAAGAACCCGAACAAAAAAATCATTTGTACGATGAAACAAATAAATGACTGCTGGGCTAATGAAAAAAGCGAAACAACCAACGAATACCCGAGTGAGATCTTTTGCTTGCAACCAACGTGTTACAGTATGATGCTCGCACGTCTGAGGCCTCAGACCAGCAGCTAAGGGTAGCAAAACAGTAAATACTCATATGAAATAACATCGTAAAACAAATACGAAGATAATTAAGATTGCGGTCGTATCGATAACCCACAGAAATACTACCGCCCGAGAACACTTTTGCGTGAAAAAATATGAAAGCACGTCAACATGAACATGTTGTAACCTGTAAATGTTCATAGCCTATATTCATCATCAAGCTGGCACCAAGCATCTTACCGCTAAAATACCACCAAACATCCTCTGAAAATTAGTCAAATAATGCACAACTAGCTAAGCTCTCCTAATATATACCCCATATTTCTTGCATAACTACATCGATTACCCTAACAATTCAGGTTTGAGCAGTAAAAATTTATATTCAAATGAATCAATCAATAACAAACATAGTAATATATATCATTTCGTGCGAAATATTCCAATGCAATCATATATAGCGTTGACAAGACCTACTAACCTACATCTATATAATCCGTACGTAAGCAATCGTAAATGCAAGCAATCAAATACCGAAAGGAATCTGAAAGATACCGTAGGAAAAACAATTCTCCAAGAGGACACTATATCTCGAGATAAGATCTTTGTGTGACAGTTGACATTAAAAGGTTATCAAGCTAATTACCATTTGCGGTTTGGACACCGCCTGACTCCGGTCAAGCCCTCCCCTCTTCCCCCACCCGTCACGAGAAATACAGCGACTAAGTCGGTCACATTAACAAATAACATACATCCTAACAAATACATCGGCCGACTCACAAAAAAACTTGCATTCATGGTATCGCTATGTACCATCTGTAACTAACTTGACCATTAGATCAATTTGTCTCAACATAAAACTACAATGTCCGAGATATATAGCGCTTGAGTCAGACGCACTAACAAATAATATACATTCTAACAAATACATCGGCCGACTCATGAAAAACTTGCGTTCCTGGTATCTCTATGTATCATCAGTTACTAACTTGACCACAAGATCAATTTGTCTTAACATAAAACTACAAATGTCCGAGATATACAGTGATAAATCGGACACATTAACAAATAACATACATCCTAACCAATACATTCGATAAAAGGTTCAAAGATCTAGTCATCGCCAATCTAATTCCTTCACAAAGCATACATGGAGTCACTAATTATCGCCTATCTAATTCCTTCACAGGGCCGTCTTGGCACCCTTAAATATCGCCTATCTAATTCCTTCACAGGGCCGTTCTTGTATCACCTAATTATCGTCTATCTAATTCCTTCACAAAAACATATATGGAGTCGCTAATTATCACGTATCTAATTCTTTCACAAATCAAATTTGCAGTAAATATTCCCAGGGCCGTCTTGCTCCGCGTTTTTCCAGGGCAATTCTTGCTCCGCGTTTTTCCAGGGCAATTCTTGCGGTACCTATCTCCAGGGCAATTCTTGCGGTACCTATCTCCATAGCAATTCTTGCTGTACCTATCTCCAGGGCAACTCTTGCGGTACCTATCTCCAGGGCAATTGTTGCGGTACTTACTACTACTGTCAGCATGCATCGCCACTCTAAGTACCCGTTCGGTTATTTAATGTCAGCATCCATCACCTCTCTACATACCCATCATGTGAATTAATGTCAGCATCCATCGCCACTCTAGGTACCCATCCGGTTCTTTAATGTCAGCATCCATCGCCACTTTACATACCCATCCGGTTAATTGATGTCAGCATGCATCGCCACTCCAAGTACCTGTTCGGTTATTTAATGTCAGCATCCATCACCACTTTGCATAACCATCCGGTTAATTAATGTCAGTGTCCATCGCCACTCTACATATTCGTCCGGTTAATTATTTTCAGCACATGTCGCCACTCTACATACGAGTCCGGGTGATTAATGTCAGCATCCATCGCCACTGTACATAATCGTCCGGTTAATTATAGTCAGCATCCATCGCCACTCTACACACCCGTCCGGCTAATTAATGTGAGCAACCATCGCTACTCTACACACCCGTCCGGTTAATAAATGACAGAACCCATCGACACTCTAAAACCCTGTCCGGTTAATTAATGCCAACATCCACCGCCACTCTACACACCGGTCCGGTTAATTAATGTCATAACCCATCACCACTTTGCCTACCCAGCAGGTTAATTAATGTCAGCATCCATCGCCACTCTAAATATTCGTTCGTGTAATTAATGTCAGCATATATCGCCACTCTACATACTCGTCCGGTTAATTAATGTCAGCATCCATCGCCACTCTACATATTAATATCAACGTCCATTGCTACTCTACACATTCGTCCGGTTAATCAATGACAGAACCCATCGTCACTCTACACACCAGTCCAGTTAATTAATGTCAGCATCCATCGCCACCCTACACACTCATCCGGTTAATTAATGTCAGCATCCATCGCTACTCTTCACATTCGTTCGGTTAATTAATGACAGAACCAATCGCCACTCAACATACCCGTCCGGTTAATTAATGTCGGTATCCATCGCCACTCAAACATCCGTCCAGCTAATTGATGTCAGCATCCATCGCTACGTTACGTACTCGTCCGGTTAATTAATGTCAGCATCCATCGCCACCTTACAAGCCCTTCCGAGTAATTAATGTCAGAATCCATCGCCAATTTATACACCCGTCCGGTTAATTAATAACAGAACCCGTCGTCACTCAACACACCTGCCCGGTTAATTAAAGTCAGCATCCATCGCCACTCTACACACGCGTCCGGTTAACTAATGTCAGAACGCATCACCATTCTACCTATCCATCCGGTTAATTGATGTCAGCATCCAACGTCACTCTGAATATTCGTCCGGATAATTGAAGTCAATATTCATCGCTACTATACACACCCGGCCGGTTAATTAATGACAGAACCCATCGTCACTCTACACACCTGTCCGGTTTATTAATGTCACCATCCAATGCCACTCTACACACCCGTCCGGTTAATTAATATCAGATCCCATCACCACACTACATACCCGTCCGGTTGATTAATGTCAGCATCCATCGCTACTCTTCTTGGCAAACAAATATTGGACAGAACAAAAAAAAAATGTTACTCGATAGTGGATTGTCCCAACACAAGAGAAAGCACTGCAGTGGTCGCCATTTCCAGTCCCCCGACCCTTTCACAGAGAGCGCTGCCATGATACACATACATACTTATGCCGCTAGATAGTGGTATGAGCCGCGAGTTTGTGACGTCACAATGAACCAAAATCAAAAGAACTTAAGTCGTGTTGATAGAGTTCATATTGAGCTATTTTCGGACAGACCATGTTATTGATGCACTCTTTGAAATCAGCCTGAAAAAATTACCTAAAGTTAGAACGTTTCTGAAGTTTAGAGTGCATCAAAGAATGATTTACGGATTATTCGACCTTCAGAAAATTTTGTAGGTTGTTTCGGCCCAGATGACCCTATGTTTTCAATGTGCTGCCTTCTATGAAAATGGTGTGTGTGGTCCACAAATGAAGTGCTTGGTAGTCGCCGTACCGCTACTTATGGAAGGCATGGTAGTGGCCAACACTTCTAGCCGAAAGTGTCTGAAACGGCTACCGCTACTCATGGAAGGCATGGTAGCGGTCATCACTTCTAGCCGACAGTATCCGTAACTGCTACCGCTACTCATGGAATGCATGGTAGCGACTATCACATTTGGCCGACAGTATCCGCAACTGCTACCGCTACTCATGGAAGGCATGGTAGTCGCCGTCACCACTAGCCGACAGTATCCGTAACTTCTACCGCTACTCATGGAAGGCATGGTAGTCGCCGTCACCACTAGTCGAAAGTATCCTCAACTGCTACCGCTTCTCATGGATGGCATGGTAGATGACATCACTTTTAGCTGACATTATTCGTAACTGCTACCGCTACTCATGGAAGGCATGGTAGTCACCGTCACCACTAGCCGATAGTATCCTTAAATGCTACCGCTACTCATGGAAGCCATGATAGATGCCATCACTTCCAGCCGACAGTATCCGTAACTGCTACCGTAACTCACGGAAGGCTTGGTAGTCGCCGTCACCACTAATCGACAGTATCTGTAACTGCTACCGCTACTAATGGAAGGCATAGTAGTGACCGTCACTTCTAGCCGGCAGTATCCGAAACTGCTACCGCTACTCTTGGAAGGCATGGTAGTCGCCGTCACTACGAGTCGACAGTATCCGTAACTGCTACCGCTACTCGTGGAAGGCATGGTAGATGCATCCACTTCTAGCCGACAGTATCCGTAATTGTTACCGCTTCTCATGATAGGCATGATAGATGCCATCACTTCAAACCGACAGTATCCTCAACTGCTTCCGCTACTCATGGAAGGCAGGGTAGATGCCATCACTTCTAGCCGACGGTATCCGTAACTGCTACCGCAACTCACGGAAGGCATGGTAGTCGCCGTCACCACTAGTCGATAGCATCATTAACTGCTACCGCTTCTCATGGAAGGCATGGTAGTGGCCATCACTTCTAGCCGACAGTATCCGTAACTGCTGCCGTTTCCGCTTTTCCCAGATTGCACCGACGATCCATTCCCGTTGGCGACCTGCGAACGGCGCCGTTTGGTGACGATGCCAAGGACAGAACGGAAATGGAAGGACTCCATACAAAGTTTTCGTTCTCGAATTTACCAATCTACGGTTATTGTTTCAAGAAAAAGATGAGGAGGTTATAAATTATAATTTGATAGCAAATAAGAACCTTTCTATAGTGGAATGAGGATAGTATGTTAAGCAATAAGTCTTTTCTCACATCAAAGAATTTCTGTTCCATTAGATGAGCTTGTAGAGTGCAAGCTTCGTAATATCAACTGTTCCCGTGCATTTAGAGAATTTAACATCAACGCCCTTCCATTCAGTGCTTTCTAGACTTCGTTGGCGGTCCGATGATATCAATTGAACTTACTATCGTTAGCTTTTCTGTTAGGATGTTCTTTCGTCTTTTATTTGTATGATATATGCATTGGAATACTTTGCTCAACTAGGCAAGGATGCCTTTTCTAAGCATTGGATTTTTTTTCGGACACGTTGAGCTGCATCAGGATGCATTTGAAGAAATTATTAATCTCTCTATCACAACAATACTAGTCAAATAGCATATTTATTTTGATTACACAAACTCTATTGTTCCTAGAACAGTATCACTAAATCACAATCTATGAAACGTGTGTTACATCTTTGTTAATGTACAATGACAATACAATAATAAACCATTAAACTACCAATTGAATGCGGAATAGGCTTCAGACAGAAAGAGCTACTGGATTTTTTTTAGCGATATGGTAGCATCTGTCCATTATACTGAACATCGTCAGATGGAATCGTGAATTTTCACATCATTGAAACGATCGAACTATTTCGTTTTACAATTTTGAATTTAGCATGTGATGAAATTTATTTTTTGACGGCTGCATGCCATGTGGTTCCAGGCCATGCGAGATCAAATACCTGGAGCTCTATGTGAGCCTCTGGTCCTTTTTGGTTCCAGGCCATGCAAGAACAATTACCTGGAATTCTCCATGAGCCTCTGATCCCTTGTGGTTCCAGGATATGCGAGAGCAAATACCTGGAGCTCTCCGTGAGCCTCTGGTCCTTTGTGGCTCCAGGCTATGCAAGAGCAATTGCCAGGAATTCTATATGAGCCTCTGGTCTCTTGTGGTTCCAGGCCATGCGAGAGCAAATGCCTGGAGTTCTTCGTGAGCCTTTGGTGTTTTGTGGCTCCAGGCCATGCAAGAGCAAATACCTAGAGTTCTCTTTGTGCCTCTGGTCCCTTTTGGTTCCAGGTCATGCGAGATCAAATACCTGGAGTTCTGCGTGAGTCTCTTTTCCGCTGTGGCTCCAGGCCATGCAAGAGCAAATACCTGGAGGTCTCCGTGAGCCTCTGGTCCTTTGTGGCTCCAGGCCATGCAAGAGCAAATACCTGGAGTTCTCTATGTGCCTCTGGCCCATGTGGTTCCAGGCCATGCGAGATCAAATACCTGGAGTTCTGCGTGAGCCTCTGGTCCCTTGTGGCTCCAGGTCATGCAAGAGCAAATACCTGGAGGTCTCCGTGAGCCTCTGGTCCTTTGTGGCTCCAGGCTATGCAAGAGCAATTACCTGGAATTCTCTATGAGCCTCTGGTCGCTTGTGGTTCCAGGCCATGCTAGAGCAAATGCCTAGGGTTCTCCACGAGCCTCTCTTACATTATGGTTCCAGGCCAATGTGGTCGACAGGTGTGACGCTCCAGGCAAAAATGACAGTGGAAAGAACCTAACAGGTTTGTATATGTAGCGGGAGCTAGTGTTAGTACACAGCTTGTTCAAGAAGCGGGATGCACAGAGTATTGCTATAAATTATGATGCTGGATTAACAGAGTGATAAATGCACAGCAAATGTATCTACGTGATAAAAATGCCATCAAAGTTACCCTCTATGGAGTTTTTTCGTGATCTCGTTCCGAAGCCAAACTCCGGCAGCCACAACAAATCCGCTCTTCATTCGGCAGTCCCAACGAATCCACCTTACATTTTGCGTCCCATCAAATCCCTCCCTTACATTGGGCAGCCTGAAATCATTTCCCTTTCATTGTATACAATCTGAGCGTTCCCAGTAGCTCGACCATTTACTGTGTGGAAACAAGAAGTCAGGTCCACTACTAATAGCATCAGAGGTAGCCCAGAGAGCAAGAAGTCAGGTCCACCGCTCATAGCATCAGAGGTAGCCCAGAGAGCAAGAAGTCAGGTCCACCACTCATAGCATCAGAGGTAGCCCAGAGAGCAAGAAGTCAGGTCCACTACTCATAGCATCAGAGGTAGCCCAGAGAGCAAGAAGTCAGGTCCACTACTCATAGCATCAGAGGTAGCCCAGAGAGCAAGAAGTCAGGTCCACTACTCATAGCATCAGAGGTAGCCCACAGAGCAAGAAGTCAGGTCCACTACTCATAGCATCAAAGGTGGCCCAGAGAGCAAGAAGTCAGTTCCACCACTCATAGCATCAGAGGTAGCCCACAGAGCAAGAAGTCAGGTCCACCACTCATATCATCAGAGGCAGCCCAGAGAGCAAGAAGTCAGGTCCACCGCTCATAGCATCAGAGGTAGCCCAGAGAGCAAGAAGTCAGGTCCACCACTCATAGCATCAGAGGTAGCCCAGAGAGCAAGAAGTCAGGTCCACCACTCATAGCATCAGAGGTAGCCCAGAGAGTCCGTAGCGGTAGGAATCCAGCAGAGCTATAGTCAGCTTTATTGCAGGATGTTTTTTTCCGATTTTTTTCGAGGAGGGAGTATGTTTTTTGTCAATTGTTTATAACCAATTGACACTATACGTGTACAGAGGAAAAGAACTTGTGTATAGTGTGTACGGCGGAAGATCTTAAAATGATCAGCTGTTCTGTGAAGATAATGACGTAGGATTTTGGCCGAGAGAGAAACTTGTTACAGGAATTTTCGAGGATGCTGAAAAGTTGAGACCTCAATCGGTTGTAAGGATTATCTGTTGACAGTCATTAAATGCCAAGTTCAATTGTAGAAATGAAATATTTATCTTACGATAATTCAATTAGTCAGCAACCTTCATGTCGACAATTTTGACTATCTGCTTCGGATCTGTAGAGTGAGTGCAAAGCTAGCCACTTGTTCTCCAGAAATTTATCCCAAATTTGCCGAGTAATCAATTTAAAGTGCAATTGATAAAGGAATCATCCCGTTTAAACAATTCAGAAGGCAAATATCTGGGAGTTTTATATTCTATCAGGATATGGTATAAAATAAATTAAATAAGCTGCAATGGCCAACTCACAGGTATAGCTATAAATTGAGATGATAGAACAATGTATATTCATCCTCTGCATGAAGTAAAGTTCGTGTGATATTTCATTCATTTGTAAATCTAATCAAAAGCGGCGACGAACAGATCAAGTTCACTTTACACTGTCTCTCTTTAGAATGCAATAAAACGAAGCCGCGTTTGTTTTAATTCTCTTTTCACTGTTTCCGACGCCAGAAGGCCGAGTGTTTGAGGGTCCTCTGATGAACGACGCGGTCGGAACGGGCTTAAAACCAGCAGCCAATTTTTCCACCCCTGCAAGAGTGGAGACCATATTGCACTGCAGTTGCATTTTATGTTGCGGAGACAAAAATTGAGTACAGAATATATTAGTTTGTGATAGCTTTGCCATGCCGTTTCATACGAAACAAGAGTGGGGAGTTGAACAGTGTTTATTTAATCTCTTCAGCATGTGTAACTGGGACACATTTCATCGAACAAAATGAGTTATTCACGACGTACTCATGCATAAACATGATCATTGATCACATTTCCTTACAAAATTCAATCCATGCTCAGCTGTTTAAACCTGAGCCGGTGAGGAGCTGGAGCCGATAAGGTAGCTGGAGCCAAGGATGAAACTTAAGCCGATATGGACGCTGAAGCTGATAAGGAAGTCTAAGCCGATAAGGAAGCTAGACTCGATATGGAAGCTTGAGCCGATGAGGAAGCTATAGTCGATGAGGAAACTTATGTCGATTAGGAAGCTGGAGCCGATGAGGAAGCTGGAGCCGATGAGGAAACTGGAGCCGATGAGGAAGCTGGAGCTGATGAGGAAGCTGGGGCCGATAAGGAAGCTGGAGCCGATAAGGAAGCTGGAGCCAATGAGGAAGCTGAAGTCGATGAGGAAGCTGGGACCGATAAGGAAGCTGGAGCCGATAAGGAAGCTGGAGCCGATGAGGAAGCTGGAGCCGATGATGAAGCTGGAGCCGATGAGGAAGCTGGAGCCGATGAGGAAGTTGGAGCCGATGAGGAAACTGAAGCCGATGAGGAAGCAGATGCTGGTGAGGAATTAAACTGAGTAGAGTGTGATTTGGAACTTATTGTGTGTGGGAACTGATGCACGTTATTTAAAACAACAATACTTTCCAACAGAGCAGATCAAATGGTTATGAAACGATTTTTTTTGAGTCGAGTTGACATGTAATTCACAGTTCGCAGTTGATTAAACAGAATGTTCACAATGGCACTGATTGCACTGATTACAACTGTATGAGATTAGAACGCTGTTCAGGAACATTATGTGTTCCTCTCAACGTTTGACAGGAATTGCGTTACAATGCTACATAGCATACAAGCGTGAGCGCCCTCATCAGAGTTGATGACTGTACATTTCTTCTTAGCTCAACAGTTTTTTTCCTGCGACTTCTGATAGCCTGAGATTGAACAGTTAGAAACATTTACCATATTCGTGAACTCATGCAGCACAAGTATCAACTCTGATGACCAACCTGGTTCAATTTTCTACCAAAGAATTAAAATATTCTTTCCACAATTGCGCCAGGAAAAATCAGGAAGCAAGTTTCATGCGGCAATTACCTCCAGCCTGACCTAATAGGGCTAGCAATAGGCTTGGAAATAAAAGTGAGGAAGTGGTGTTTTATCCGGACAGCGTCTATAAATCGTGCGATTCAGGCGGCATTTGATGCCATTATGATGAGATCCGATCGTCTATGAAGGAGATGATTGCCGGTAAATTGCCATTAATGACCAAGGGGAGAGGGAGTCATTTACTGAAGAGGAGGACGGTGGGCATCTCGAGGCAAGGGCTCGGGCAGGGGTAGTGGGTGAGTTTGATAAAACAGGGGCGATGATGGATGATTGTTTTGTAATATCAGAACACCACTAATATCTCCACATCTTTAATATGAAAGCATAGAAAATTTGTATTAGTAGATAAAGCACAGGTACACAATAAAAAAAAAGCGTTTATAAGGTGCGCCATCGTAGATATTAGCAAGATATGGGGAGCCAGCCGTGATTTGCAATAGTTGGGTTAGGTTGCTGACAAAAGCAAAGAAAGGTAAAGAAGATGACACCACACGTGGGCGGAGCTTCGGGTGTCGATACTCCTGTGACGTGAGCAAAGACTCTTTTAAACTCACTGAAACTATCTTGTTCATCAAAGAGGAACAGAAACAGGGGGTATCTTTGGCAATACTGTGTCATTGGCAAGACTGTTAGAAGGGCACCACGACAGTGAAGTTATAGGGAAGACATGCCTTCAACATTTATTTCTCGTCAGGGGACAACAAACTAATCAATTCTTTTCGCTCGATTGTATCCAACTCACTAAAAGCAGCAGATGATGAATCTTTTCGCTCGATTGTATCCAACTCACTAAAAGCAGCAGATGTTGAATCTTTTCGCTCGATTGTATCCAACTCACTAAAAGCAGCTGATGTTGAATCTTTTCGCTCGATTGTATCCAACTCACTAAAAGCAGCAGATGTTGAATCTTTTCGCTCGATTGTATCCAACTCACTAAAAGCAGCAGA